>QEPC01014119.1:1598706-1619375 GCA_003113815.1 Sphenodon punctatus | reverse complement strand
CCTGGGGGTGATTTCAGACGTTACGGCGGGCCCCATTCACCATGTGGCCCCATTCACCACCCCCATTCCGACGTTACGGCGGGCCCCATTCACCACCCCCATTCACCACAGCGGGCCCCATTCATCGCATTTGACTGTGGTGAACATCTGGCGGGTAGCAAACAGACGTTCACCACACTCAAACGCGGGCCGCGTTTGAGTGTGGTTCAGGCGTGGTGAATCTTGGATACGTCACGTCGGAAATCACCCTCAGTAAATATGAAAGAAGAAAGTAACCTAGTAGAGAAGAGTGATGAGAAAAAGTTAAAAAGAGGATGAGATAAAAGAGGTGAGTGAGAAGGAAAGAAAGGGTGTGATCTAATCACAAGAATTCTATTCAATAATTTCTAAGTAGTCAGCCCATATCCTTGAGAACATATCCTGGGTGTTTCTGTTGTGGAATGCAATTCTGTCCCTGGTGGCCAACTCCATCATGTTGATACATCAGTTTTAGGCTATCAATGTGAGTAGTCACAGGGCATTGAAAGCAGGCAGGATGTCTAGGTATGTCTGATTTCACTTTTAATTTGGCAGTAACAGTCCACAAGATTTTTTTTCCTTCTGACAGGATTGTTACCTTTTAACGACCTTTTAAAAAGCAATTTACATTTGGTTAATAAATTGCACTACTACTTACACCTTTATACAGAAATATTTCACCAAAATTTGTTTATCAAGTCCTTTTTGGAATTTCCGTTAGTGCTCACATTTTGTCTTTTTTCACCTTTGTTGATGAAACACTCATTCTCAGAATAAACTGTTGTAGCTGCATTGATTTCATTAATCATGTTTTATCACAGTATGGAATGATGTGTACTTGTACATGGTGATCACTGTGATTTGGATTTCTAAATCAATTGGAAGTGACAAGATTAAAGCTTCGAGAATGAGTATGTTCCCATCATATCACACCAACAATATTGTAATATCTGTATACTGGCTCAAGATTTTCAAATAAAGGTTTCATGCTGTTCATTCCACTATGCAGACATAATGCTGTCTCTGAAATGCAAAGTTCTACATAGAATGTCACCAAGAAAGACAAAGATCATAGAGCTATAATAAATACAACAACTTTTTGTTTTACTCTCCTTCATAACTAGAAAAATTGCTTTGAATTCTAAGAACTATGCCAACTGCAATTGCAAGACAGCTATATTAGCCAAGAAAACCCTGCATTCTATATTTTATTTGGTATAATTAAAAATGAACTAGCAACGCCATCATTTCAGGCAACAATAAGTGGTAATTACAAATAGCAACAGTCAAAGAGCAAATATCAATTCACAACAACCAGAATTCCTCAATATTAAACCAAATTAAAAATAATAATAATAATTTATTATTAAACTGTAACAATTACATGCAGAACTTCAAATTTATAGGAGAATTGCAAATGCATGTAGGTGATTTATAAGAGATAAATCTATTCAGATGGTGCCTGTCTTAATTTTGTAACCAAAGCCCAAGAGAGGGAAATTACTAATTAAACAATACAAAAGCAGATGCACTTTTAAAAAAAAACAAAAACAAACTACAACATAGTTTTCTTTGCAAGAATTATTCTAGATAGATATTGAACTCTATTAGACATGGAACTTTTGTAAATATTAGAATATAATGAAGATCATTTAGCATAGACAAGTTTTAGATATTTTATATCTCCTTAAAAAGTAAGAAAACAAAGATGTATTCTATTTTTTTCCACTCAAAACTATGAAATACTGATAAGCAAGTTTGTCACCAATGTATCTTATTCAAAAAGTCAAAGTATCAGACAAAGATGATGTTACTAGAAAAAACAACGATGACAACAACCACCACCTTTATGTGATTAAAATTGACTGTACAGGTAGGAACATTCCCCTCTCCTTGCAAAGGTATTAGGCAGTATCCTACTGAAGGTAAGGAACGATTCAAGTGTTTTTAACTGGGGACAAAAGCACTGTTAATAATTAGCTGCATAAAAGGTCTGATTTCTGCCTCTTTTTTTTTGGATTGCAGAGGCAACACAGCCTTCATGCAGGTCTGTCTGTGTCATTCTTAGGCCACTTTCAGGCAGATTGAGAAAAGCTGGAAAGTAAACACAGGTGTTTTAAAACTGGAGCCGCTGTCATGGACAACCACAAACACCCTTAACTCTGATGTGGCAACGCCTCTTTCCCGCCCTCTCTTTTTAAAAGGCAGTGTCGAAAAAGAAAATGTCAAATGTTTTACCTTTCAACACCTCAAAATAACTTGAAGCTTAAAGCATTGTCTGGCAAATCTCAAGCAAATAGATCATTTTAAATTCCTTTTCAAATGTAGCCAATTAAAAATTACTAATGTAAAACAAAGTAATTTTTTACAAATTATTTTATTTTTAAAGATAAGCTTTCTAGTTTATCAGCAAGCATTGACATAACAAATTGAGTGGGTTTTTTCTGCAAAAAACTGGTTTAAACCACTTGTCTCAATGGTTTAGCTTCAGCTAGAAAGTGCAAGAGGAAATTTTGCAATGGCTAACAGATAGTCTTAATCCAAAAGGATAAGAAGATACAAAATGTAAGATCCATGACTTTTGTATATTGTGCAAGAATAGGGGCAATGCTGAAAAAGTACTAACTTGTAAGCCACCTATCCCAGGAAACTGCACATCCTGTTTAACAGCTGTGAAAAGGTACTGGCCCTAACTAGAAGGAAGGTATGAGAAGCAAAACCAGAGCAATTTTCTGCCAATTACGTAGTCTCCATTTTAGGCAGCAAAGCTAAAATCATGCAGACAAAAAGACAGCAATATAAAATAATGTGACAGGTGCAAATGGAGATTCTTCACCCCCCAAATGTGGTTAACCCTGAACTAAAAACACTAGCCCTCCCCCACAGTGTCTGAACAAATTACTTCATAACCTAAATATAAAAAGATGTGGCAGGTAAAATAAAGGCAAAGCAAAAGTCCACAGAAATCTGATGAAGCTGTCCCTAAAATACTTTGAACATGTCCTGTTGTTACAGTAAGAGGACAGTGGCATTTAAAATTAGCCTTTAAAAAAATTACTTATCTGGAATGATTCCTGAATCCTGACCTTCAAGATTCCAGATATTTCTTACTTTTTGAAACAGATGTGTTTACGTGGACTGAACTGTTCTTAACACCAGGATTAATTTACTGTGTCCTCTGTTCTAAGTTAAACAAACGTGCCCTACTTCATGCAGAAGACAGTGCTTGTGAATCCATTTATTTATGTTAGGCCAAGTAGATTGCCGCCTCCCCTATTACTCACTATGGTAGAGGAAGCATATTGCTTTCTAAAGATCAGATACAGTTATACCAAAACATCCTGTACACTTAACTAGCTTCAATGAAAAGTCAAGGTGATCAGCTCTGTATAAAGAATCAGTTCTAAAAAGACTATGATTAAGTGATTTCTGAAATTAAAATAGATGTTACCATTCTGTAGGACTGTTTTGCATGGGTTTGCATACTACTATCACATAGTGCCTTCTACGCAGGGGAAAGCAGCACGGACTGCACTCTGTGTTTCTTCTGCTAATAGTGGGTTGTGAGGGTTAAGTTATTTTTTGCTTGATATTGATACTTCATGAAAATCTAGACTCATAAAAGTCATGAATTGTTTTCCAAGACATTATGGAAAATGTGAAAGAGCAGTATTCTCAAAGCCAGTTTCTGCGTGACTAGCAAGCAACAATCGACTGTATGCAAAAATAAAAAAATATCAGCTTCTGTCATCTGTCAAGGAA
Source organism: Sphenodon punctatus (assembly GCA_003113815.1). Classification (NCBI taxonomy): domain Eukaryota; kingdom Metazoa; phylum Chordata; class Lepidosauria; order Sphenodontia; family Sphenodontidae; genus Sphenodon; species Sphenodon punctatus. The sequence goes on along the minus strand of QEPC01014119.1, from coordinate 1,615,595 downwards.
CCCACTCAGGCCTTGCATCATCTCACCTGAAGGACGTTATCGTTATGCAGAGTTAACAGAAAAAAATGTAGACTGTTTGGCTCGTGATACCAGCCTAAAAAACCCCAAACAAGTACATTCATAGTTGGTTTAAAAATTTTACCCCCACCCTCACAGCCCATAATATTATCCATTGACTTGGGATGGTTTCACACAATGTGGCAGGGATAGCTAGTAAACATTTTATTTATAATTCTTTTATTCTACTTATAAAATGTCATTACATAGTGATTTAAAGTGTGCAAAATACTTTACAGTCATTATTAATCTTTACAGCATCCTTGTGAGGTAGGCATGTCTGTATTATTCTTCCCTCTTCTACAAATAGGGAACTAAGTTCAAGCCAGTGATTTGCTCAAAGCTATCCATGGCCAGATCTCCTAGCTGCAAGTCCTGTACTCTGCCTTCCATAAACATATAGGGATCTATGTCATCGGAACTTGCTTTCTTATGGTCGTTTTAAAACTGAAAGTAAAAGAAAAATACATCAAGTATTTCTAGGAATCTCTGTTTCTTTAGCTGACACTGTAATATGAAAAGATACAGTATCTGGCTGACATATCTCATATGTGGGATCATGGCAGATTGATACTAAAAGAAAATATTTTCCATTTTAAACAAATAATGATCTTTATAGAGGTTTTAAAGGTGTGCAAGTACCTAATGGAGGAAAGTAAGAGCTAGTCTATTATTTACCTGTATACTGGAAAATGTTTGAGATGTGTATTTTGCCTCCAGTAGTTTAGCAAAGCCAATCTAGTTTACCATATCACAAAAATACTTCTAAAAGTATATTAGACAGTCATCCTTTAAGAAAATCAAGTCCTGCCAAACTTTTTACTGAAATTCTCAAACCACTCATTTGCCAATGGGATTGCTTCCTTTTGTTCTCAAACTTGTTACCCAGGAAAAGGACCCAATTTTCTAAGCAAAACAATGTTCATAGTCTCAATCTGATAGGTGCAGAGCACTGACCAAATATAATTAAATTTTAAATTTAATTTTCACTTTCAACTGTGGAAGCTCAGCTGTCAAACTGAGACTATTATTTTCTTTATAGCATAATAATTCTAGATTCTGCATTAAGCACTTGATAGATCTGTAAATATCTTTGGGCAGAGATCTGTCATTTTTTCCATTTCCATGAAACATCATGCAGGCCAATGGTGCTGAATGAATTAAGCATTACAAAATGATGATAATGGTGATGATAAATGAATTGTAGTGAAAAATAAAGCTGCTTTTAAAGAAGTGAAGAAAGGCATCTTTAATGGGTAAACTGATTTGTTAAATAATTGTGAAAAATGTATCAAAGTTTGCATATTTTTTAACAAATCTAACTTAGTGTTTTAAAATTAAGATCCTAGTTCTGAAAGTCCTACTCATACAAGTAGTTCTGTGAGTGAAGCTTACGGGATTAGACTCCAATTTGTAAAAAATGTTGTTTCTGGACTTAGCTCTGCTATTCTAAGTTTCGAACTGCTATGAAGTTTTGACTGCTGCATTTTTAAACCTTAACAATGGGGAGTTAGAATGGAAGCAATTTAGTGGCGTATGCTGCTGCTGCTGCTGTGGCTACTCCAGTATAAAGTCTGCTGGGTAATTTTTTCAAGTTAGTAAAGAGAGTGAACATTAAAGCTGATGTCATTTTCTTCTGAATATAAACAAAGCCCAGCAAGACTGTGAATCTCTTTTTCTGAAGAATAACTGAAAAAACAAAACTTTGAGATGTAGACATTCTTTTGTAAGGTCATAGCTAATAAAACATATTGGAAGTAGACATGAGACAATTTGGTTTAAAGGTTCATTTAACTTTGTTCTAATGCTTTAAATTTGACAACATCACATGTCAAAAGATGTTAAAATTGTTTTGTGCTCTGACAATCACTCTGCAAGAATAATTTTTAAGCAGCTTTTCTTTTTGTTTCAGTTAAAATTAAAATCCATGCTGTCTAATCCTTGGAGTCAATCTGTAATTAAGGGGATTTAAAGAGAGACCATGCACTGCATTAATGATAAAATTTAATATCTGTTTTAATACTCCAACATAAGAAAAAAACCCAAAGCAACACAAAAACACAATCATCTGCCTATTCTCTGAAAATATAGGGTACATGCAACATTTCTTTGTCTAGTAACAATCCTATAGTTGATGTCAGCTTTTTTATTTATAGACCAAATGTCTATAAAGCTTATAATGTCTATGAAGCTTATAGCTGCATCTGGTTGAAAGTTGGCACACATATTTAGTAGCCTACATAAACAGGTTTTATTTTATTCTGGTGTAGAAATCTAATTTTGTATTTACAGTGGCTTGTATTTAGAATATCTAAGGATAATAAGGAATTCAGATTGCCTTTCCCCCTAGCATCTTAGGTATGTAATAAAACTATAAGTGTTTTTCCCAGTGTTTCTGTGTACATCTCCATTCTATTTTTATTCACCATAGAACACTGTACCTCACCTCCCAGCGGTTGATATCTTACCCATTTCAAACAGCAGCAGGCTGATTCCTGGGAGAGTACTCAAACTGCACATACAACCATACATCTTGGAATAGAGACAGACATAATTGAAACTTAAAAAATCAGAAATTGATTTAAAATAGTTGCATTGTTAATTTTTGTAACTTATGAGCGAAAAGAAAATTCAACTAAATGGAAAGTGTATCTATTAGCCAGTCCTTATAATGGAGTAATACCACACAGCATTTGGGATGTGAGGATTCTGAAGAGATGCACCAATTTATAATTGAAATACGAATTCTGATCAGTAAAATGTCTACTGCTCTGAGCTTTTCTGGAAGTTTTAGAGAACCAAAACTTATTCTAGCAGCAGTCAGCACTGCTGTACAATATACATATCTACATGATCACACACCTCTATCTACATCTTCTAAAGACATGAGTAAATATTTGTTGCTTATTTTAGTACACAACTATAAATGCGCATGATGTTGCTATGAAAAAAATTACAATTCATGGGCCCAATTCTACAACCATTTAACTATAAGCAGCTTTAATAATTCAAAAAGAAAAATGGTCCTAATTCTGTAAACATTTTTAGATATGGATGGCCCCATATTGCTCAATGGGGCTGATGGCTCTCCCTCTCAAGCACAAGCCACTCAGGTTTAAGCTTTAAAGTAAATGGGATTACTCAAATGAACAAAATTACTAATGCTTCATTATCTTCAGGATCAGGCCATAGGAACTTCATACATAAGGGATATAAAGATGGACTTGATTACTTTTTGAAAAGCTATCTAAAACTTTGCTCGAACATGAGACAAAACCAAAATACATGGCGGTGCGTGTTGTCACAAAAAGGCTTTTATTGGCGCTCATTCTGGATGACCTAAAGAATTCACTCTGAGTTTCATCACTTCTAAGTAAGGCAATGTTCACAAACTCATGGCAATAAAACCTTTTTCACAAGTCACATCTTCATGTATTCGCTCTATATAATTAATATATAAATGTAAACAAGCATGCAAATGAGGTCATAATAATGAAGTCTTAACTGTAATCCAACCTTGTCATACAAAGAAATGGCAACTTTATGAAACTGGGTGGAATTTGCAAGTGCCTAGTAAAGCTGAAGGTTATATGCATAAAAAGACATCTGTTCTGGGGCAGGGAATCAGCTTGAAGGTTTTTGAAGGCAGAAAAACCAATAAAAAACCACACAGATTTGAAAGTGGAGTCCTAGCAAACAATTTACATATGTACCTGATGGCATAGAGCTTTACATCTCTGAGTTTAGTCTTTAAGAACTTATTTGTACATCTGATTATGTCGTGTGAACTCCTAATGCAGGTGCTACCACCATGTATGCATCCACGATATTCTTCTTTATTGTTGAACATTAATATTTACTACTTCAGTTTTCAAGCCCAAACTTTTCATTGACTTCATTTGTATTTTACCATTTGTAGCGCTTTTTCTGAAAGACCCATTTACCTTTCCTTCTAATGCAGGATGAACATCTGAAATCACAGAATAGCTTATTTCTTTCTCAAAATAGTTGAAATTAAACTTTCACTTGGGAATGCTGTGACAGTATATTTATTTATCATTACAGGAGAGATTGGAACTTCTTTGAGTTTATTGCTTTCTGCTGAATTATTAATTTTTGTCTAAGACCTTTTTTGCATTGACATGGTGAGTGGGTGGGTGGGTGCGTGTGCACTGGGTGGTACGTGCACCCTTTTCCACGGGTGCACACCCATTTCCACCCACGGAACCTCCTCAGTTTTTTCAGATGGCTCTGTAGAAGAGTGATGGGTGCAGATGGGTGTGCGCCAGGAGTGCACACTCACCTCCACCCACAACCCTTGGTGTTTCCACAGGTGGACACCCATCCCCCCACCCGCCGCTGTGCCATTTGTATGGAGCCTCCCCCCACCAGAGGTGGAGGAGGGGGGGGGTGTTTGTGCAAAAACGGCTTAAGTATAATGAACTAGTCAGATCAAACTACATGCCAGGTCTGGGCATCTGTAGGAATAAAGACACATCCTAATATAGTCTGTTGATATCACAATGTATTTTTGTTACTTCACTATTTTCTGAGGATTAGAAAAATATTGTACCTTTAAAATCTTATACAGGATTCTCTTGTCTTATATGTGCTTGAATTTATTTATTTATTTAAAATTTATATCCCGCCCCTCCTGCCCTCAGGGCAGCAGCTGCCAGCTGCTGCTCCTCCTTTTATTTATTTAATTTATTTTGTGCGAACAGCCCTTCGCCTGCCAAAAGTCAGCTGTGAGCGGACCAATTGTTGTGCTCCCTCCCCTGTTCAAATGGATCAAGGGTTGGGCTTCACACTGTGATCCCTGCTCTTGGCTGCTCTGCTGCTGTAGCAGCCTCTGGGGGAGGAGAAAAGCCCTGGAGTTTGCTAGGTTTGCCTAGCAACAGGGCTGAACGAGCGGGAAAGGCAGTCTCGTGATGTGAGACTGGCGTGCATTTTCTTTGACTCTCTGACAGGTTCCTGTATCAGTTGCAACAGGAGCCAGCCTGAGAAGCACCCACCCACCCTTCTTCACTGTGGGCGTTATGCCGGTCACCATCGGGGCCAGAAAGGAATTTTTACAAGGCCCCCAATTTGGACACAGGATCTTTGGTTTTCGCCTTCCTCATAGTGTGGATTAATTCGCACAAATTGGCATTGATAGTTTCGCGGGGTGTTATTTATGAAGATGTTTTCATGTTCTGTTAAGAAATTTGTTGCTCTCTTGCGGGGGTCTAGTACTGTTATGATGTTTATTAGAGTTAAATTAGTGGATGTGGGAGTCATCTCTTTAAGAAATGGGGAGGCGACACCTAGCGCAGAAGCAGGGCACGACAAGTGGTGGGGTTGTCTCCCTGGGAGGGGTGAGTATTGAGGGCGGCAAGGAACAGGGACAGTTCCCTCCCAGCCTTCATCCATTTGACTCCTTACCTCGTCCAGGAAGAACATTATTCCCCTCACACGTCTAGTAGCATGGGCTGGAGGGGGAATATTTCTTATAATTGTGGCTGGCACGTGAGGGTACATCAAGGCCAGTCTTCTGTTACAGTTGTGGCTGTTGACATTTCATGCCTGTGGTACTGGACCCAAATTGTTTGTTGCAATTATCCCATCTAGCAGATAATTTATAATTTGAATAAAGAGTGTGACCATTAAAAACCCAATTGTTGTCCTTGCTTCATTTCTGGGATGCGACAATGTGATTTTCACAGAGAAAAATAACTCCACTGGATAAACCAAAGCTGTTCCATCACTTGGGGCATGATCCTCTGAGCTGATCATGCTGCTCTTAGCACTTAGAACAGGCTTGCACCTACTTAAGTATTAGTGACAGAATGATCTGCTTGGAAGACTGTGGGTCTAGACTGCAGATAATGGGACTGTATTGTGAAATGTATTTTAAGTGCTTTCAATACAACTCCAAACACATACTAGCTATACTAAGCCCTTAAAATTGTTATTTTTCTGTAGTCCAACTCCCAAATTTTGTTGGGATGCTAGGGATATCCACTCGCTGAGGTGGGAGGAATTTTCCATTCCACAGGAAGACTCTTCCCTCCCTGGGGAAATAGTCACAGGATTAAAATAGAACCAAATCCATTAGTTACACTCCACCCCTTGATATCTCCTTTGTGTGCTACTGCAGCCCACTGATGGGGTGGATGTTTAATCTCTTTCCACAGAATATATGTGAATCTGTTACACCCCAGCTATGAAATCAGCTGCTTTACTTCAAGATGTAACGCTTAATGTTAGCTCTGGAGATCCCTGGTTCTGTACTGGATGTTTTGGCCAGATGGCTATTAGACTACCATAACAGCAGCATCAGCAGATCTGGGCTCCATATTATGCAAAGCGTACATTTTTTGCATTCCAGACACTTGCGTAGCAGAATGGTACTTGGAGAAGTGACGAGAGAACTTGATCCTTAGTTACAGCCAATGAGGCACAGTACATCATAGAAATAAGTACACTGATAGTTAAACAGGGGACATAAATGGGATACCCAAAGTGCTTCTGCAAATATATAACAATTAGGAGTCTTATCTACACATTATTAACCAAAAGGGATTTCCTGACTGGGAACAGCAATTCAGAAAAAATCCTCAGATTACAGGGGAAAGAAAGATGTGTGAGAGCAAACTGTGGTATCTTGTGACTTTTGAGTCAAGGCTGGTTGACAGCCTTGAGACAGCATTAGAACCTCATGCTAATGCTTTAGTATCTTTTGCTGTTGTATCCCCCTCCTCTAGTGAAATTCACTCACTGGTCCTCAAATCACATGTGAAATCTGAGCCAATACAGTTTAATAACTGGAAAAACTGGGCAGATTTTTCAGGTAAAGGGGCCCCCTGTATTCATTTTAAGCAAATGTGCAAGACTGAAATATTTATATTGACCCTTCCCCACCCATGTCTCCTCTGTGTCTACTACAGACCTAAAGTGGATTCTATTAACTCTGAGAATTTTTCAGATAAGAAGGTCATGGGTGGGTCAGAGCAAGACCTTTGCTATTTAAAGCTCCTGTGACTTGCTTTTTGGGAGATGGCCTCAGTTACCACCTTTTTAGCAATTTTATTGTAGGACAAATAACCAACATATCATCTTGCACACTCAAGACACAGTTTCCATTCAGAGCTAAAAAATCCCAGAAAGCTGTGCAGAAAGGGGAGATAGCATGTAAGCCGATGATGTACAATTAAATATAGAAAGACTGCCGGAAAACTATGACCCTCTGCATTTTTCTGAATGGATGGAAATGTCTTACACAAATTAAAATTTATGAAATAGAAATTACTGAGTCAATATGAAATAAAAAAACTGTCATTCTGAGTAGAAAGAAGGATATTTAACTGGAACACATAATTTCCCATATTTATTCACACTTCTGGCTCAGAAAAATCTGGTATTTGACTCCAGGAATAACCAATACTTGGTGCAAATAAAGACATTCTGAACACCTTTACAGGGGTTTTTGATGGAAGTTAGTTTCATCATGAATTTTCAGTTAAAAAAAGGAAGAAAAACCAAAACAGCAGAGCAAGAGAAAGAAAGAAAGGAGCAGCAAGGAGAAACACTGTATAAATTATTAGCAAATGGTATGACTGAAAGTCTGATGGTAACAGCCACCTGTTACCACTTGCCAACTATAGTTCACATAAAGTCTCAAAAACGTCTACAAACAGACATCCAAGTATTAGTGTAAGGAAATGACTTCAGGATCAGACTGTACAGTGAAAGTGAGAAAATAAACACTATCAATTCCAACACAACCTAGACTTCAAGAATATTCAGAAAGTTTCAAAATAACAATGACACTCTGAAGAAGAACTCAAATCAGATGCGTGCCACATTGCAAATGGAAGTACTCTTTACAGCACGTCAAGGCTTTGCTAGATAACTAAAGTTTGGCAAGGACTGGCAATACATGATTTCTGGCCCAGAGCTAACTTGTGCTTTTCTGTGTTACTTCAAAATCATATCAAGTCAGGACCCTTAAAGCCATGAAGTCATAGATAGGTGTGCATGCTCAAGATGGGAGGAGTGTAATAAAGAGACTCGTTTGTGGATCATGGCCTTAGTAAGTAAACACCCCTGAGGCAGGGCAGATGGGCAAAATGGATTTATATGGGCTAAGGTGAAGAATATTTTTAGAATTAGCACTTGCATATTAGAGCACTGAGAGAGTTTGTTAAGTCCTGTGTAGATTAAACCTTGGTATTCCAAGGTGAATACCAAATTTGGGGTATTCCAATCTGCTTCAATGAAGGGAACATGAAGTGTGATTAGCTTCGTTCACTTCAGTGACACTATTTTATGAGTTTGTTAAATTATTGGGTATGAATGTGATTGCTTGATTTTTGACTAAGTACATTCAAAAACTCAAAAAACTTGCCAAATAGTACCACCAAAGTGAATGGATATCAAATACCAAAATATCAAAGTAACTGAAATGCCAATGTGAAGAAACCAAACACAGATTTTGCAGTACATAGGCTGGCCAGCAAGGGGCAATGGTTTCACCCATTACCACACAGGAACTGGCCTCAAGTAAATATTAAAAACACCCCCAAATTGCTAGCAGACACAACATTTTATATGCATTTTTTGCACACTTGAACTGTTTTATCGTATGAATTTTTATTGTGTTATTTTAAGATGTTTCATTGCTGTTTTATTGTTTGATGGTTGTACGTTGCCCCCACCTGCCAGAGGTCTAAACTGATAGCGGGGTGCATTTAGTGGCCCCAGCACTCAAGGTTTTTGAATCTAAAATCCTGGCCAAACTTAGTTATGGCGTGCAGGTTTGGGGTTATACCCTGGCTGCCGTTCCAATTTTGGAACCAATTCTCAACAAATTTCTCTGGAGATTACTTGGTGTTCCTTCTGGCACGGCCTCAGCACTGGTCAAATTGGAAATGGGTCTTGTTTCATCGTGGGTCAAATTGGATAAAATACTTCTAGCTTTTGCATTGAAGCTGGCTTTGGCCTCTCCAGATTCAATTCTTAAGATGCGTTACGATTTGGAGATGCAGTCTGCCGAGTATCCCTGGTCAAGAGCGATCCATGAGAAATTGAATAACTTGGGTTTTTCCTTTTCCTCCTTGTTACAATTCCCATTTAAGGGGGTGCTAAAAATGATCAAAGGTAGGATGAATGATATTGACATACAGAATCTGAGATGTCAAGCAAGGTCAGTCCATACCTCTCCCTAGTACTGTTATATACTACCTCCTAGGAGTGGATGTATTTACTTAAACGAAATATCTGACTATGGTTTGAGGAGAGCTTTTACCACTTTGCATTTCCAATCATTTGATTCAGCAGTCTCTGCAGGACGTTATGCAGGTCAGCCCTATGTAGATAGAAAATGTCCTTGTGGGACTGCTGTAGTGGAAGATCTCATACACTATTTGTTATACTGCCCCCTCTATTCACAAGCTAGAACTGAAATGTGGTCCAGAATTAATCCGCCTTTGACCCTGTCCCCTTTAGACTTGGTGATTTTTTGTCTTTCAGATAAGAGAATCTCTACAACCGATACAGTAGCTCGCTTCGCCTTGCGGGCGAGCTTTTTGAGAAAATTGTTTACATCTTCGAATTGTTGAAATAACGTAATGTTGGTTTATATTTTGGTATTTTATATTGCCGTTTGTGGGGTAATTCAGTGATCTGGCACCCTGGATATGTTGCTTGTTGAGTGTTTTGGTTATTTGTATTGATGGTATTATTAACCATCACCTAATTGTTTGTTTGTTATCTATGGTTTTGTTAAAGCTAAGGACAGTATGAATAAAATAAAATAAACACTCTGAAGTCACATCAACAGGCATGCGTTGATGCCAAGACAACACAGAGCCACAGTGATACCCCAAAATACTAGGCAAATAATAAATTTTATTATTAAACGGTACTTAATGCAGTTTGTTCCATTGAAGAAAATGAAACTAATTATAAAAGCATTATTCAATATGAATAAGAGTTGCAGAACTTAGCGTGTTCACCCCACCCCCTCCACAGCACATTACATAATTTATTATTATTATTATTATTATTATTATTATAAACATTTATTAGCCACCTCCTCATGCCCATGGCATCTTGGGGTGGCTTACAACATAATACACAGATAAAATCAGTTTAAAAAACACAACCCCATTCATCAAGATTTAAAATATCATAAAAATCTTTTAAATACCCTCCAACTACCCCACCCTCCCCTCCTCCCCTCCGAAGGCCTGGGCGAACAGCCAGGTCTTACAGGCTCGACGAAATGCCAACAAACCTGGGGTCAGGCGGGCTTCCTCCAGGAGGGAGTTCCAAAGCTGTGGCCTGGCCACCGAGAATGTCCTCTCCATTGTGGCCCCCAGTTTTACACAGGGTCCCTCCAGAAAGACGCCCTGGTGGACCAAAGCGATCACTCTGAGGTGCGGAGGGCGAGGCGGTCCCCGAGGTATGAGGGGCCCAGACCGTGCAAGGCTTTATAGATCAACACTAACACCTTGAATCTGGCTCGGTATGCTATAGGCAGCCAGTGCAGAGTATGGAGCAAAGGTGTTATGGGCTCCCGCTGCCTCGTCCCTCTTAAGGAGACGGGCCGCCGCATTCTGCACCAGCTGCAGCCTCCAAACCAGAAACAAGGGAAGCTCCGCGTACAGCGCATTGCAGTAGTCTAGCCTTGAGGTGATGAAGGCGTGAATGAGAGTGACCAGGTCGGGCCCGGAGATGTATGGATGCAGCCTCTGTACCAGATACAGCTGGCGGAAGGCAGCCTTAGCCACCAACTCAACCTGCCGATCCAGACGGAGACCTGAGTCCAACACCACCCCCAGACTCCGAACCTGCTGGGCTACAGGAGGACGGACTCCGCCTACAAGAGGAGCCAGTACCTCCCTCGCCCTTCCCACCACCATCACCTCCATCTTATCGGGATTAAGCTTCAGTCTGCTCTGCCTCATCCAATCTGCCACAACCTCCAAACACTGGGAGGCACTGGGAGGAAGTAATAAGACAGCAGGACCTGGGTCAGTTGAAAACGAGAGGTACAACTGAGTGTCATCAGCATATTGGTGACATTGCACCCCAAACCCTTTCACGATCTCCCCCAGGGGCTGCATATATACATTAAATAATTACAGAGACAGGATCGAACCCTGTGGAACACAACAGGTCAAGGCCGGGGGGCTTGATGTTTCAGCCCCCAGCACCACCCACTGGCTTCTCCCCGAGAGGAATGAGCGGAACCACCCTAGGACAGTCCCATCCACCACCACCACCCCTGGTCTCACAACTGTCTCAACAGCAGTCCATGGTCCACGGTGTGAAACGCGGCCGAGAGATCTAGCAGGATCAGAAATGTCGAACATCCTGCATCCATCTCCCGGCGGAGATCATCCAACAAGGCCACCAACACCGTCTTAGTACCATAGCCAGGGCGGAACCCAGCCTGAAAAGGATCAAGGAAACCGATGCTATCCAAATGCGCCTGGAGCTGCAGTGCCACTGTCTGTTCAATAATGCACCTAAAGTCCTGAAACTGTAAACAGTTGTGCTGCCACATGAATTTCAGTGACTTCAAACTGAGTGGATAAGTATGCTCAAGATCCAGGTCACAGTCCCTACTGCCTCCAATTCAAAGTGTTTGTTTGGACACAACACTGGTCATGATTTGGATCCTGATTACTTTACAGCTGACCTCACTGCCTGCATGCATACCCTGAAAGATCACCTGAAGCACTTAGCATGACCCAGCCCTTTGAGTTGTGATTCTGGGGGGAGGAATCAGTGTTCAAAGTGAAGGGCACTCTGCTTTGGAAAGCACTTCTCCCATACTCAGCTCTCTTCTGATGAGGAAGTGGAACAATGAGAAAGGAAGTAATGAAGAGTGTTTTTGTATCTTCGACCTTTTCTTAGCATGTTGTATAGATGAACTAGGTTTCAAGGTGTTCAGAGAGTAGAGGTGCATGACAGGCAATGCAAAAGTAATGCATATTTTATTGAATCCCTTTAATCTGCTTTACCCAACTTAAGACACTTTAAAATTTAAGCTTTGGAATGCTTTTGTACACACAATACTAACTGTGTACAGCACACACACACACACACACACACACACACACACACACACACACAGAGTTTAATACATACATATATATTAAAAAAGGTAAAAGTAATCAACTAATACAATTTCTTTCTAATCTGTACTGCTCTGCATTCTGCTCAGTCTTTAGTTCTGGCTTCTTACATGACCGAGGAAGGGCCCTGCATGTCCCACAATCTTGCATAGTCTCAGCAACAGAAATGGATCCAATAAAAAATATGAACTGAATCACCTTGGGTGTTATCACACTACAGTGCCCCATTTTCACCACCCCTTTGCCCTGGACTGCCTATCTGAATGCAGTCCGCCAGATATTCACCCTGCGTGGGGCAGGGACTGCCATCTGACGCGTCACACACATTATTGAAAAGCACGCATCGCAGGGCAATTCAGGCCAAGGGGCAAATGTGGCGCAACCTCCCATTTGAAAGGCCCCTGGTAGTCATGCCCACAAACAGGGATTCCCGCATGCCAAGGATTGGGCCTCTGTAGTTAGCTGCTGCTGCCAGCCATCAGTTGGAGTGGGGGTGGGGTGGGGTGCGTGCCCATCAGCTGTTGGAGGGAACCACGGGGAGGAGCAGCAGCAGACCCGGTGTCCCAGCTAGAACTGGGAAAGCAGCCCTGGTGTCTGCTTGCTACATCACTGTGCTTGTCTATCATGAGCCTGGATCCAAGTTGAAATAGACTAGTGGATGGCTCCGTGCCAGGGAGAGAAGTGCTGCGCTTCCTGACAGGGAGACAAGCCTGGAAGCCTTGAAACTGACATGGGAAGGGGAATGATCCTTGCTGGGGAGCACAATGCTGGTCAGTGTTAAGCCGGGAAGTGCTTCCCATTTTAAATTGACATGGGGTAAGTGGGGAATGATTCTTATCAGGGAGCGCAGCACTGCTCTCCCTGGCAAGGAGCCCCACATCCCCCGCTGGTCTATTTCAAACCAGGTCCAGGCTCAAGATAGACCAGCGTGGTGATGCAGCCAGGGGACACTGGGGCTGCTCCTCCTTCCTGGGGTCCCCCTCAACAGCTGTTAGGCGGGCGACCTGGAGTGTGCACTTTCCTCCTGCCGCTCCAACAGATAACTGGTGGTAGCTTCCTCTGGGGGCCTTGTCCTGTTGCTGCAGGCCTAGAGTCCTTAGATTCTGCCTGCGTGATAGGCTTCTTGGGGCAGAGCCAGAGCAGGGGAACAGGTGGCAGTGGCTCCCCAGTCCACAGGACTCACTCGTAGATCTGTCTATTTGAATTGCTCCCGTTGCTGCCCAAGGGAGTGGCAGTGGTGTGGCCTACCCTCGGATTCACTACACTTTCCAACTGCCTCCCTTGTTGTGTGAAAACACCCCTTATCTTTTACATTTAGGATCAATGTGGTAATCATACTTGCTCTCTAGATTTCTGGTTTGTGGTAGTCACGATTTATAGTTTTGAAAACAAACTATATTCCACATTTTATATTTTCTACTTAAATAATGTGCAAAATTCATTTGCTTCAATGGTGGTTAGCATTACCCAAATTTATGTTATAGCTCGTCCTTCAGATTTGCTGTAATGACCAGCTCTTCAAGGGCTGATTGTTTCATAGACAATAGGCTGTCTCCTATCCTCTGCTGTTCCTGTTGAAGTTCTTCTTAACAGCAAAGCCCGAGAGATGCTCTATGTTGCACCAGTTGGTTTGATCCGCTAAGAGAACATGCTACCAGCTGAGAATCCCTTGCAGTGCTGTGTATTCCAGCCCTCCCCTAGGCAGAGATGAGAGGAGAGGTGGCAGAGAGCGGGCCATAGTGGCTTCACGCCACTTGAGGATTAGCTTATACCTGGGAGTCTTTGACTGCTTCCTTACACCAAACTTCCAGCTGTTTTGTACAGCTGGAACAGGAACTTGCCCCCAAAGATCTGCCCCCAAACATATTAAGTTTTTAATAAACAAAATCATGCATAGGATGAATTCCATATAACATTACAGCAAACAGGATGGGTAGGCAAACAGGAAGAAATAGAACCACAGACAAAGATTAACATTATAAAAGCTTCGAAGGAGATGACTAACCTTTAAGAGTTCTGCTGACATCATACTTGGCTGCAATAAGCTCATTAACTCATTAAAGGGCACCTGATTTGTGTATCATCATGAAACAGAAACTCCCCTCCCCTGTTTTAAAGGCTTAGCTGGAAAGTAAATTAGTGTCTCTCTTCAGTGTTTAAGGCAGATTAATAGCTACTTTACAAAGAATGGGACATCCTAATTAAAACCTGCCGCATAAATCTTAGGCCTGTGAAAAATCATCTCTCAAAACTTGGTATTCAAAAAGCCATTAAATATGCCCTGTAGGTTTTCACATGAAGTTGATGGTTTAACAAGATGCGTTCTTGTACAGAGGGCATTCATAAAAATACAATAATGTTATGAAGAAAACAGTAGAGATGTGGCAAAATATTCATGCTTCTTTTTAAGAACATATTCCTTCAACCTTTATGGTTACAAAGCTGCAACAACAACAAAATCACCCACAGTGGTATTTTAATAAAGATAGAGAAAGCGGGGATACCTGAGGATTGCACAGTTTAACTGAGCTAAATAAATGTGGGAATACGTTTATCAAAATCAGGAGAGACCAAGTATTAATTATGAAGGCCAAGCACAAATGAACAATCTTATCTATAGCCCCTGACATAGTAGTATTGTAAGGCACTTTGCAGATTTTATTTTATGAAAATGTACTAAGGGTCTATACATTTGTGCTCTTAGGAAGCAATTATCCTTAAAAGATTTAGACATAATTCAATTTGAAATATTATAATAGATTTTTTTTTAAAATGGCTTCAACTAACAGAGGATTATATTGCTTTAAATAAAAAAAATAGTGATCCAAATTCTCCTTGCAGTGATATGGATGTCACTGCAAAGAGGATTTGGGACAACATCTTCATTCAAATTAACGTAATCTAAATGCTATTTAAATGGAAGGGAAAATAATCTTTACAGCACAAATTTGGCATCACTGGGATTATTGCATGGGTGCCACTGCAAGGTGCATTTGACCCTACACATTCATTAAGTGACCTAATATATCACCATGTTGAGCTGCAAAACAGAGATATACACCTATATATTGTATGCATCAGATAGGGTAATAATTCAGACTTGGAGCTCCATGTTCAGGACCAATGAGAGAACACGTAAGAATGCAAAGATAGGGTTACCATATCTTGCCTTTAAAAGAGGACTCTTATGAAAAACACATGGTGCAGGGCTACATTCTGTGCAGTCCGGCAACTTGTATTTTTCATAAGTGTCCTCTTTTAAAGGGGAGGTATGGTAACCCTATCACCTTTGTGTTCTCACCTGAATGAGGATGGCCAGTAGCCCATTCATCTTCAGCACAACTTAGGACACTCTCTGCCCCATTTCAGAACATTTTGTGATTCTGTAAATCCAGCAAGTGTCCTCACACTTGAGACAAATTAGCATCATACTATAGGTATTCTATTTAGATATTCTGTACCCTAAATTTCCATCAAACAATGATTTCACTTGGCAAAAGGGTGCTGGCCGTTTTGTGGCTGTTCTGTGGACGGATGCGTAGGCCGTTGAGGATCCCCTGTCAAAAACATCTGGGACTTTAGGCAGAGTTCTACCTTTCCTTGGAAGCCTACTCCAGCACTATTGGGCAAAGAATAACACAGGATGGACAAGCAAAACCAGCAAACTGCAACAGACACCACAGGACCAACGAAGTCGGCAGGGACACAGTGTAACTCAGTGCTTTGAGGATTCCACCTGAGGAGCTGGCAGGTGCCAGTTACCACCACCTGCTGCTCTGCAATGCTGTGCTGGGGCTGGCTTCTGGGGACTGGACTGGGGCTCTCCCTCAAAAAGGCATCAGACCTGGCCCCCCTGGAAACCATCAGCAGTGCTTCCCTCCTCCTTTGCAGGAGGGTGTAGGGGTGGGGTCAGGGGATCTGGAGGAACTTCTGGAAGGGAGGCTCTTGACAGACCCCAGCCCAGCATGCGCCAGAGGTGCACGCCTAGGGATTGGGGGAAGGGGGGGTAATATTTGTGAAAAGGCATTTGGTTGTATTAATTGGGGGTGGTTTGAGATTAGGGGGGGGTTTGAGGGGGGAGGGTATTGTAGTTGTGAGGAGGGTTATTGGGTATGCCGCCTACCCCATTGGCAGTAGGGGAGGAGGGGGATTGGGTTACGGAGTGGAGGGCTGTATTCCCTGGTGTGAGGGGGGAATGCAGTCTTTTGGGGGAATATATCTTATGCTCAGTGAGAGCAGGCAATAAGGGGGGGTTGGGGAATTTCCTCACCGTTGACGAGGCGGGGCAGTCAGGGGGATGAGGTTCCAGAGGCGGGACCGGCAGCCCCTCCGGCCTCAGCCCTTGAGGTCATGATGGGGCGGGGGAGATATGGTCCCCCGGGGGGGGGAGGGGATGTACAAATTATGGGACGGGACAGGTGTTTGGTGCCTGCTCCAATTACCACCTCTTGAGCAGTTGGTGTGGTGGACTGGGGTCAGAGGGCCCCCAGTCTGAAGCTGTTGCTGTTGAACGCGAGATCAGTTGTCAATAAATCAACAACTATCCGGGAGTTGATCCTAGGTTGTGTGGCTGACCTCGTGTACAACACGAAGACCTGGCTGGACAATGAATAGGGGCCTGTTTTGGCTGAACTAGTTCCAGCTGGGTATTCTGAGCAGCATCAGTCATGGCCAGAGGGACAGGGGCGGCGGGGGGGGGGGGGG
>QEPC01014119.1:1583992-1598081 GCA_003113815.1 Sphenodon punctatus | reverse complement strand
TCGCTCCCAGAGGAGGCTTGGCTGGCTCCCACTCTCCTGCTGTTTCGGCGTTTATGTAAGACCTGGCTGTTCGTCAGGCTTTTGGTGAGGGGTAGGGGTGGGGTGGGGTGGGGGTGGGGTTTTTCCCCACATATTGTATTTTTAAATTGTTTTAAAATGTTTATATTGTTTCACTGAGTGCTGTTCGCCACCCCGGGCTGCCCTGCGGGCAGGAGGGGCGGGATATAAAATTTAAATAAATAAATAAATCCTACATACTCTGAAGGAGCTGGTGTTGGAGGTGGTATTGTGATCCCCAAAAACAGTAGTCTTGGGGGATCTCAACATTCATGCTGATGCCAGTCTTGGTGGGGTGAAGCGTGAATTTATGGCCGCCATGGCAACCATAGATCTGTCTCAAGTGGTCACCAGCCCTACACATGATGGAGGACATAGCCTGGACCAGATTTTCTGTACTGGCCTTGAGGCAGGGGATCTGTTGGCGGGGGAGGTGACAGCAGAGCCCTTGTCATGGACAGATCATTACCTCCTGCAGACCTGCCTCTTGGCGCATGTCTGCCCTCGGAAGGGTGTGGAACCAGTTCGGTTGGTTCACCCCCGGAGACTGATGGAACCAGAGTGGTTCCAGAACTCTCTAGGGGAGTTACCCTTGGACCCTGATGGCCTGCCGCTTGATGACCTCATGGCTTTTTGGAATAGCTTGCTATCTGAGGCCATCGACTGGACGGCTCATACGTGTCCACTCCTGAGGCATCAGCATCGCAGGTCTCCGTGGTTCACAGATGGCCTGAGACAGCTGAAGCAAGAAGGGCATCTGCTAGAGCGAAGGTGGCATCAGTCTTGTGCTGAAGCTGACAGATTGCGACATAGAGTTAATTTACGAACCTATGCCGTGGCTGTCAGGGCAGCAAAAAAGGAGTTTTTTGCTTCTATGATAGTGTCTGCAAAATCTTGTCTGGCGGAGCTTTTCCGGGTTGCATGGGGCCTGGTCGATCCAGCCTCCCTCTGCCTGGAACCAGAAATATCAGTTGCCTGCTGTCACATGTTTGTTAAGTATTTTGTGGATAAAATAGCTCAGATTCACCATGATTTCGACTCTGCTTTATTGGCATTAGGTGAACTGGAGGTTGTGGAAGCCCCGCCTTGTCTGGTTTTCTGGGATCAGTTTCAGGGGGTGTTGGCCACCATGATGGGGGATGTCCTGGGAGCTGTTAGAGCCACCTTTTGTGAACTTGACCCATGCACATCTTGGCTGGTTAAGGCCAGCAGGGAAATGCTGGGGCCTTTGCTGGTGGGTGTGGTCAATGCCTACCTTCAGTAGGGCAGGATGTCGAGCTGCCTGAAGGAGGTGGTGGTGTGGCACTCCTCAAAAAACAATTGCTTGACATTGACTCCATTGCCAGTTATCGACCTGTCTCTAACCTTCCCTTTTTAGGGTTATGGCACTGAGACTGCACTTGTGGCTTTGGTCGATGACCTGTGCAAGGAATTGGAACAGGGTTAAACGACCCTGTTGATTCTGTTAGAGCTGCCTGCTGCATTTGATACATTGACCATGAGATGTTGGTAGCTCGTTTGTGGGACTGGGCCGGGGTGGGCGGGATCATTCTTGAATGGGTTCGCTCTTTCTTGGCTGGGAGAACTCAGCGAGTGGTGCTCGGGGACTGCTCATCAGTTCTCTGGGACTTTGCATGTGGAGTCCCGCAAGGTTCTAATTTGTTCCTTCTCCTGTTCAATGCATATATGCAGCCATTGGGCGAGGTCGTGAGGAGTTATGGGGTGTGGTGCCATCAGTATGCTGACGACACCCAGCTCTACCTCTCTTTTTCATCCGACCCAGACCCAGCATTTTCAGTGCTTATCCACTGTTTGGAGGCTGTGGGGGACTGGATGAGGTGAGCCGACCGAAGCTGAATCCTGACAAGATGGAGTGATGCTGGTGGGTAAAACGGTGGGTGTGGTGTCCCTTCTCATTGATGGGGTTTGCCCCCCCTCATTTCCCAGGTTCGGAGTCTGGGAGTGCTTCTCAACATGAAATTCTGCCTGGATGTTCAGGTGGGGGCTGTGGCGAGAGGTGTTTTTCGCAAGTTACATCTGGTGCGTCGGCTTCAGCTGTACGTCTCAGGCTCCGACCTGACCACCATCATCCATACTTTCATTACCTCGAGACTAGACTATTGCAACGTGCTTTATGTGGGGTTACCGCTGGTGATGGTTTGGAGACTACAGCTGGTGCAGAATGCGGTGGCCAGCCTTGTTACGGGGACAGGCCACCATGAGCACATTACACCAGCGCTCCGTGCTCTGCACTGGCTGCCTATAGTCTTCCGGGCCCGATTCAAGGTGTTGGTTCTTACCTACAAAATCCTTAATGACCTGGGCCCCACCTATCTGTGAGACCACCTCACCCTCCATGTTCTGTATCGGCCCATGTGGTCTTCCGGGAGCGCCCTTCTTGGAGAGCGCCTTCTACGGAGAGGGCGTTCTCGGTGGCCACACTTAGGCTGTGGAACTCCCTTCCTGCAGAGGCCTGGGTGGCGCTGGACCTGCCCTCTTTCCGTCGTTATTGTAAGAGTTGGCTGTTCCACCGGGCCTTCGGCGAGGGTGATGGGAGGGGAGGGGGTTTTCTGTTTTATTCTGTGGAACCCCCTTTTTGATAGGCTGTTTGGTTTAGTTATTGGTTTGATAGTTTTGTATGTTTTTAAATATTTTATATTTGTAAGCTGCCTCGAGCTACTAGATGTTGGAAAGGCGGGGGTAAAAATATTGTAATAAATAAGTAAATTAAATATTATAAGGTTTTAAAACCACTATGTATCATTTTACAACTATTTTAAAGCAACACTTATTAGTTTTGACCATGAAATTAGCTATTAAATCCTATTTTGCATTACATGCTCAAAAACCAAGTGTCACAAACATTTATGAGAAGTATATAAGCCCTTTGCAACTCCCAGTCTTTTTCCCCATCCTCCCTTTCCTTCTCTTTTATAATTTGCAGATCATGCAAATTCTTCTTTAGCATGTCTGTAAGAAGAAAATATTATTAATAAACCTTACACTGAACATGCTGCTTTCTTAGTCCTCCATTTCTTTCCCTTGGCGATACAACCACAGGCCTCCTAGTCTTTTGCTGACTAACTCAGCACTGTCCTATCAACTACTGTCTAGAGAGTAGATGGTGGTTGCTGTGTTGTTCTCAAATTTAAGAGAGCGTATTTATTTATTTATATTTATTTATTTAATTCAAATTTGATGCTCTGCCCTAAGGTTCAGGGTGGTTTATAATATAAAAGCACATAAAAATACATACAAATCCCTATAAAAACCCACCCCCAGCCCTAAAAAACTCTCACCAACCCCATAATCCTGCCTGCTAAATGCTTTGCCAAAAAGAAAAGTATTACATTAATATTTTGAACCCTCTAATTACCATCCTGTCTCGCTCCTCCCGTTTGCTTCCAAGCTCCTTGAATGGGTTGTCTACTCCCGTTGCCTCGACCTCCTCTCTGCCAATTCCTCCCTTGACCCACTCCAATCTGACTTCCGCCCCCTTCACTCCACTGAAACCACTCTTTCTAAGATCACCAATGATCTTCTTGTGGCTAAATCCAACTGCCTTTACTCTATTCTGGTCCTCCTTGATCTCTCTGCTGCCTTTGACACTGTTGACCACTCTTGCTCCTGCTTGAATCGCTCCACTTCCTTGGATTCTGGGACTCTGTCCTTGACTGGTTCTCCTCCTACCTTTCTGACCGCTCCTTCAATGTATCTCTTCCTAACTCCTCCCGTCCCCTCCTCCTCCCTACCCCTCTCGGTCAGGGTTCCCCAAGGTTCTGTCCTTGGCCCGCTCCTCTTCTTTATCTACACCCAATCTCTAGGCAAACTCATTGCCTCCCACGGCTTCCAATACCACCTATACACTGACAACACTCAACTCTCTCTCTCCACTCCTTCCCTCTTCCCCTCTGTTCAAGCTCGTCTCACCAACTGTCTCTCTGATATCTCTGCCTCGATATCTCAACGCCAACTCAAACTGAACAAGGAGAAAACTGAACTCCTGATCTTCCCTCCGAGTCCTTCCTCTCCTTCTTTCCCGTCAATTGCCATTGACGGAGTCTCCATCCTCCCTGTCCCCCAAGCTCGCAGCTTGGGTTTCATCTTCGACTCGCACCTTACCTTCAAACCCTAAATTGACTCCATTGCCAAATCCTGCTGCTTCTCCCTCCACAACATTGTCAAGATCCACCCTTTTC
This sequence comes from Sphenodon punctatus, assembly GCA_003113815.1. Lineage (NCBI taxonomy): Eukaryota > Metazoa > Chordata > Lepidosauria > Sphenodontia > Sphenodontidae > Sphenodon > Sphenodon punctatus. The sequence goes on along the minus strand of QEPC01014119.1, from coordinate 1,593,825 downwards.
TGTCTGTCTCCTCTGCCAAAACTCTCATCCATGCCTATGCCATCTCACACCTCGACTATTGTAACCTCCTCCTCTCTGGCCTTCCCCGCTCCCACCTTTCTTCCCTTATCTCTGTTCAAAACTCTGCTGCCAGAATCATCCACCTAGCCCGTCGCTTTGACCACATGCAGCCTCTCCTTTCCTCTCTCCACTGACTCCCTCTTCCCGAGTGTATTCTGCACAAGCTCCTCATCTTCATTTACAAAGCCCTTCATAACCTTGCTCCCCCTACCTCTCTGCCCTGATCTCCCTCCGAACCCCTGCTCGAGCACTCCGCTCCTCCTCCATTCCCTCCCTCACCCTCCCACGCCTCCCATGCTCCCCCAACTGCCTTCGTCCCTTCTCCCTCTCTGCCCCGCACACCTGGAATTCTCTCCCTGCCCTCGTCCGCCTTGCCTCCCCCCTCCACACCTTCAAGTCCCTCCTCAAAACCCACCTCTTCCACTCCACCCTTCCAAACTCCTGCTAAGCACCTGTTATCTGCAAACTCCCAATTTACTGTAACCAAGCCAAGAACGTGTACCTGAACTCTCGCATCCTCATGAATGTCGCATCCCTTGTCTCTCCCTCTGTTTCCCCTTCCCTGTCTCCCCTCCCCCTGTCTTTAGATTGTAAGCTCTCGAGCAGGGACCATGTCTATCTTATTCTTTGTAAGCACCAGGTACATCGCTGGCGCTAAATAAATGCTAATGCTAATGCTAATGCTAATAATAATAAATATGCTCAGACTCTGATGGATCTCCAGAGGAAGTGAATTCCACAACACTGGGACAGCAGGCAAGAATGCTCCTCCGCATGCTCTCGTCATCTAAACACAATTGGTGGGTGGTACCCGCAAGAGAGGGGATCCTGCCTGACTACAAGGATCGTGGTGAAACATGATAGGAGAGGCAGTATTTCAGATATATGGGGTGTAGGCCATTTAGGGATTTTAAGGTCAACCAGCACCTTGAATTGTGCCCAGAAAGCTATTGGTAGCCAGTGCAGACTTTGAAGCACAGGTGTGCTGTGCTCATGGCGACCCATCACCACAAGGAGCCAGACCACCACATTCTGCACCAGCTGCAGCTTCTGAACAGTCATCAAGGGGTGCACCACGTGGAACCCAATGCAGTAATCTAGCCTTGAAGTTATGAAGGCATGAATGATGGTGGCCAGATCTGAATCAGAAAGAAAAGGCTGCAACCTCTTCACCAGATGAAGTTGGTGAAAAACACTCCTGGCCAGCCATCTCTGCAACCTGATACTCCAGACATAGTGAGGGATCCAGAAGCACCTAGCACAACCATAATTAATTAGGGATAGGCCCCTTCTCAGCAGGGGTTTACAATCTAGATTGAATAAGGGAGGAGGGAACATGGGGAGAGATAGGGATACATTCATGAAATTCATGTCACAGGTGCATATACTTAGCTTATTTACAGGAGAGAAGATCATCCTGATAGGACAGCAGAAGGAGTATCAGTGAACAGGATGTGGGCAGAATTTTTAATAGGTGGCTGCCTAGGGCAGTAAGTTGAAGGGGGCAGCAAAAACTGCAGCTGCCCCTGCTACTGGTAAGCTCTACAGTGGAATTGGGGGCAGTGGGAGGGACAGGGGAAGCTGCCCTAAGGTGGCAAAAATCCTTGCACCGTTCTTGATATGGTGGGAGTGGGGAGTTAGGAAAAGCCTGAAGGAAGAGGTTGGTTTTTAGGAGGGATTTGCAGGGAGGGAGGGAGCAGGGAATATGTGTTCAGTTGCAAACTGCCTTTCCTCCTACAACTTCTTTTCCCTACAGATCTCTCCTAAGTGCATACATAGCCTGCATTTATTTATCATTTGATTATTGATTTCCCCTCACTGGATATTTCACATGGACATGAATGTTCCAGAGAACCACTGGCAGGGCAGCATGCCCGGCCTCTGCTCCATCTCTACTTCTGGTGGGCCGCCTTTAAATGGACGGACGACCCGGGGGTGAGGCGGGACAGGTGTCTGTGTGAAGACACTCATATTTACATGTTTGGAATGCTACTTTCTTCCCAACAGCTCCCTCCCAAATGAATGCTATCATCACAATATATACCTATCCTGCATTCGCTCAGTCTATAAGTTTTGACTTCTTACATGTTTGGCGAAAGGTCATGAGTGACTGGAAAGCTTGTATCCTCTCACCAATAGAAGTCGGTCCAATTAAAGACATCATCTGAACTACTTTGTGTCAATGTCTTGTATTTCCAAAACACCTTGTCCATTCAGTGTCTAACACTGCAAAATCAAACATGCCTGGGAATGACCAAGCAGAAAGATGTTTCCTTGTGCAAGTTGGTGGCAAGGAGAGCAGTATCAGCCTTATAAATGAGAAGTTAAGATAACCCACAAAAGTGATTCAGGGCCAAGGCTTAGAAGTAAAAATATGATTAAAGAATCATTTTAGACAACATTACATGGAGAAATCGTCATTTCAAACAAATACAATGGTTTGTTTCTAGTGGACATAATCTTAACAACAAACTATACAGTGACATTATTTAAAACAATTACTACTTAATCAACAGATTGTAATCAATACTACTTGTAATCGACTATTACTACTATCAAAATACAACAATTACTACTTGTCATCAGCAGACTCAACAGTACTCCCTGTGTAGAGACCAACACTAACTTCTTGGGACCTCAAATGCAAGATACTTCCACTGCTGTCGTCACAGATTACTCTGATGTGAACAGTCTATCCGTACTATTAGTCATATCAAAGAAGATGGTACTGTCCTTGATACAGCTCATTTCACAATAAAAAACACATTAACCTGGCACCTGTAGACTCCTGCAACACCTGCATCCAACCACAGTCTCTCTTCCAGTTTTATATGTATCCCCCACCTCCCTTTATTAAATTGCTTCCCCAATCTGGAGGTTCTCCTATGCAGATGGCAGTAATTTAGCATATTTAGTTTGTTCATTTACAACAGAAATATAAGATGTTGTCAAGTGATAATTTGACAAATCCAAATCAGTCTTTCATACAAAACCTGAGTGCAGAGAAATACCAAACTGCTGTTATTGTAAAAAAATGAAAGTGAAAATTATATATCCAAGTTAAATCGTTTCCCCATTTTTTTTAAGCATTGCCCATGCGATCTTTCAAAAAGCAATTTCTAAAATTGCAGGCAGGGATAAATATTAAATGTTTATGACTTCTATGTTATGTTGATAAACGTGTATGCACAACCAGCATTCTTATATTTTTCTTATATGCATTCTTATACGCCGTGGGAAGGACAGCATAGAAATATGACTAAATAAACAAACAAACATATGTCTGAACGCTTGAAATGCAAAATTGTATGCATGCAAAATGACATCCACAATTTTAGAAGCTAAGTTAGGAAATTTGGTTTTGGCATCCTGAGTGATAAAATCCTGTACTCAATTGACTTTGCAATTAGTGAAAGAATAATGAAAACAGAAGGCATATGAGGCAGCTGTGGTAGAACCTCGTTTTACTTGAACACCGCCTCAAGTTTCCCTCACTGGAGTGCCTTTTGTGAATCCCGTAGCAACCAACCAAGAATCAGCTTTATCTTTGTTGCATTGTGAAGATTGCATGGATCACTGTATCCTGAAAGTGACCAAGGAGTAATGAGAGGAAAACATCAGACTCAGTCTAATAAGTTGTCTTGAGTTCTATATTTTACGCTGACAAAATCCATGAACAAATAATGATAATTATTTAATGATTTCAAGACTGACAAAAAAGGCAAAGTAATTTCTGTCTATGAGTTGCTTAGTTCCTACTGCTAAACAAAATACCAATGTAAAATGATGAGATTAAAGAGAGAAATTGTGAGTTCTACCGAACGTCTTTTTGACCTCCATTTGCACACATTAGAGTGAAATGGAGCTACATGGAAGAAGAGTTTGGGGATTCTTAATGGAACACGCACAAGTTGTTTGCATCTTACCCTGTAATTTCTTTTATGCTGACATGGTTCCTGCAGTCCTTATACTTGTATAGCTATGAATTCCAATAGTGTTGCAATACCTCTTTTTCACATCAAAGCAGGAATACCCTCTCAGTATTTTCATTTTCCTCTTTCTGTCCCTCTCTCCTCATTTCTATCCATATTGACAGGACATATTATTTCTCTTCCCAATTCCAAGTGAAATAAGGTACCTGTTTTCATATAGTAGCATCAACTATGTGGTCACTAGAGGAATAGGTCAACAATGCTATTAATAAAGCACACCACCTGAAGCAGCTCACAGAGCCACGATTTAAAATATTAGTTTTGTACAGTTACTTTGAGGCAAATAGCAGCAGCTTCCTACACATTATAATATGTAATATGGCAAAGGCAGGACCAAAATGAATCCGGTGTTAGATATCGCAACACAGCCAGTCAATTTGGAGAATATATTATTTCTTTCTTGTTGTGTTCATACACACACCAAATAAAATAATGCCATAACAGAAGGGTGCTGTATCTGTGTTTAAAGAAGAGGTTGTTGGCAAACACCACAGCTCACTTCTGCTGAAATGTACACAAACTGATATATGCAGCACAGAAAGCTGGCACCAAGGGCTTACAACCTTAATTTGCCTGCAAGAAGGAATGGAGATTTACCTTCAGAGCACGTTCTTGATTGTTTTCAGCAGTCAGATGTCTCGTGTTGTTTGCTGAAGTCTGGTTCTGCTCTTTCAGATGATGAAGCTCCTGCTCCAGCCGTTTGCACTGCAACGAGGAAAGAATCCCATTAAGTAAAGGAGTTGGGGCATATTTTTTCCACCAAGCCAAATGAATTAATGTAAATAACACCATCACATTCTCCAAAAGACATTTTTGCAGAGGAAAAAACTTCAGACATTAGCAAGTTGTGATCTAAGAAATGGAATAATGCAAGCCTTATACTGTTTCTTTTATAGCATTTAATGTTATTCATTTTTCTCATGAGCCAAGTGTTCACAGGAATAAAACTAAATTAAATGTAGCATATTTAGAAATAATGCAGATTTTTAAAAAAAAACACAAATAAATAAGAGGAGGGGCAAAATGATGCTCTCAGTAACCCGTCAGGACAGAGAACAATTTGACTTATTAACTATTTAAATATAAAAGTATTTTAAATATATACTTTTGTTCTGACTTTAAAATATCAGAAAAATATCTCCACAAGAAAATACAAATATGATTTTATCCAATGCATATCTATAAAGCTAAGATTGCATTAATTTTCAAACATATACCAGATCTTAGAGGACACAGCTAAAATGGTTTGTGGTTTTCTCTCTTTTTTAAAATAACCACAAATTAGTATTTAGGAACACGACAGAAAATTTGAACTTCTTTCCTCTCTCTCTCCCTCTCTCTCTCTCTGCGTAGTGTGTACGCACGTGCATGCACATGTGTGAGCAAGAGGAGGAAAGACAGTAAGCAAGCTTGTACTGAAAAGAATTAACTTCAACTATTTTAGAGACCAAGATGCTGAGTGCATTTAAATTGGCACCCAAAGGACATTTAACCAATTTTCAAGGTAGAAAGAAAGGACAAAACCCAGTCATTTTGGCTTACTGGGCAAATTAATTGCTAGCAATGACAATTTAATAATAATAATAATAATAATAATAATAATAATATAATCCCTTATAAGAATAGAAAAGGGGAAACTAGTGATGAGTGATCTAGGACATGTAATAAAGTCACTAAAACAAAAATGAGAGATGAGAAAATTTGAAAACACAAGAACAAAAAAACTCTCTTAATATGAAACGTCTGTTGAAGTACCATTGAAAACCTATCTACTGTAGATCTTGATGATACAGAGCTGAAAATTAGAGTATGATTAAATTGTTAAGAAAAAATACATTGACTGAAATCCTGGCTCCAATGACGTCAATGGGAAAACCTTAATGGGCCTAGCATTTCACCCACTGTGAAAGCATGGAGGAATGGGCAATGAAAGCATGGAGGAATGGCCCATACACTGGACTTTCCAAAGTAAAAAACAAACAATATAACTATGGTGAAGGTTAATCACCATACAGGAGCTCGGTGATTAACCAACATTCTTCCAGCAACTATCCATCCCTACCACTATGTGCAATAATCAAGTTTTTAAGGACACCAAAAATAAGTGTAAGGGAGAAAACTATGTAGAGTTAGCCTCGCTTTAGTTTCACATAAAATCCCACATACAACAAGCCTTTACCAGACTTTTACCAATCATTTATTTCAAGATGCAAATAGATAATGCTATTTTATTTTCTTCAAATTCTTGAACACAAATAATATACTAAATACATCATAATTAAAAAACCCTCTGAACCGAAGCCATGTGACTAAACCCCAAATGTACATGGTCAATCAAATAATCCCATGCCCTAAAAATATGTTGTAACGTACCTAGTAGTTGATCTGAGGACCTAAATATTGGGACTGGATGTCTTATTTATGTATGAATATCAGAAATATGGGGTGAAATCTTGATTCCACTGAAGTCAAAATGCTCATTGTCTTCAACAGAATTACGATTTTACCTCTTGCCTCATAATATTACTAATTCAGGAAATCACTCTGGAATTAGTATATACTTTCAAACCGGAGGACCTTTGTAAGTGCATTCACACTAAGAAAATAGGTTATCACATTAACAGAGAAAATCAAAAGAAATATTTGTGCACCACAGATGTGGAGGAGTTTTGGCATTGACTTCAGTGGGTGGAAGATTGCATCTCAGGTGTGTGGCATTTCTCCCCCGCAACAACCCCCCCCCCATTTTAATAAAAAAACTCCTAAAAAACTCTGATCATAAACCATTCCCCTCAAACCTATACCATGCCTTTTCAGTGTCCAGAATAACAACAGCTTTTCATACATGTTCTATGATGTCTATTCCAATAACTCAACAATTAAATGTTTTTAAATTAAATCTGTTTATTAGGTGGCACTATTACTCAACATGCAGATCAATAGCGCCAGAATGTTACTCATTATTACAAATCATTATTTTTAAGTTGCCACTTAGCCTGAGTAAACTTACCATTCTTCATTTTAACAATAACTCTTTTTGGGGGAAACACTTCCTGAAGTTTATATTAACATGGTAATTTGTACAGATGGCTATGCCTAGAATCTTAGGGGGTGGTGGGACTGATCTCAAACTTCCACATGCACAGTTTGTACACACCACCGTCCCTTTAGCGGGAGTGCACATGGGTTGTGTCCATGCCACATGCATGCTGCATGGGGCTTAGGATCAGCCCCAATGTAAATAAGTAAGACAAACATTCATCCCACCTTAAAAATACTATAACCCTTCTCTCCAAACAGCTGCCTTCCCGATTCCAAGAACATGACTGATGCATAGTTAATATTGACACTACCTTGCTGGACCCAGAATGCTGATGGTTCTCAAACGTATTGGCTGTGTAAGCCTATGTGGAGACTTAAGTATAACCCTATGACACCAAACAGCAGCAAAGACTTGCAAATCATAGACAAATCAGTTGGGATCGCAACCCCATCTGTAATTGCTTTGTCTTTCCTTGGTGCGGGAGAGCCAAAACTACAGTATGTTGGCCTTTTAAAAAAAAACCTAAGTACAGTCGAAGGCCTCAGTGGATACTTGAGTCTCTTTTTGTATTTGTCTTGTAAATAGGAAAAATAATGGGATATACAAAAATCCTGCTCTTCTGACAGTAAGGTATCACAGTCCTTTCTGCTCACAATAGAGCAAGCATCCAGAGAAAGGAAATAGTTCAAAGAATGCATGCTCATATATCACAACATTGACAATAGAATTAAATTCATGCCAGCCTGAGTCGTGCCTCCCTAACTTGAATTAAATATGCTTAGAGGCATGCTTCACTTGACTCACTTTCGATGGGAATTGTTGGGTGATTTCAGATGTGACGGGCGGCCACTTTCACCACGGGCCGTGGGATGGTTCGGACCACAGCCGGGGGTGAAGGGATGCGCCAACAGATGTGCGCCCCATTGCCCCCGGCCGTGGGGACCACCAAACCACGGCCTGTGGTGAAACCAGCCGCAGGTCATGTCTAAAGCAGCACACACACACCGGACGGGGTGGAGCCGCGCGGCGCAGCGTGCTTCCGCACGAACCCGCCCCCTGTGTTCCCTGGCGGTCCTCCTCCCTCCCGATGCCACAACCACAGGCGGGGGTGAAATCCATTGACCGCGGTGAACGGTAAGTAAACAGAAGTTACTTTCCATTCACCATGGCCGTGATGGCCTTTTACCACACTTCTTGACCTCCTCGCATNGAACGGTAAGTAAACAGAAGTTACTTTCCGTTCACCACGGTCGTGGTGGCCTTTCACCACACTTCTCGACCTCCTCGCATCCGGAGGTCCAGAAGCATGGTGAATGCAAACACGGGCCGCGTTTGACTGTGGTGAACATCTGGTGGCGAGCAAACAGACGTTCACCACAAACAAACGCGGCCCGTGTTTGACTGTGGTACAGGCGGGGTGAATTTCAGACTCGTAACATCTGAAATCCCCCGTCATTTTAACCAAAACCTTTGATAATGGAAAATTGTGGGTTTATATATATATATATAAACCCACAATATATAAAGCATATATATATGCTTTAAATGGGCCAAAGGATTCACAGTCATTAATGAAGTTACACATGTAGATGACTTTAGTCTCTTAATTCATTAAAATAATTCAATAAGTTTTAGGTAACGCTCGAATCAGATTTTTGTTTCAACTAGCCTACTAATCCAGAAATAGCTTCTAGCTTGTCTGTAAAAACAATAGGGAGAAATTAACCTAACTTATGACATGGTGTTTATTTGTTTTCTGTCTATATGTGCCTGTCCTGTCCAAGACTGAAATCTCACAAAGAGGGGACTATCTTCTATTTCACATTTATACCATGCGGCAGTAAAATATGGCTCCTATCTCACTTGGTATCTTACTAATTAAATACAAATTAGGGCTAATATAAATATTTGAAGAGATTTAAATACTTGCTGAATATTTTCAGATTCACATTTTCAGATTTGAAATTTGAATTCCATCTGCAAACTTTGTAGATAAAGCTTACAAAGGGATGGTCAAATGTTTCATTAATCCAATATTCAATAATTCAACATTAGATATTTGTTAATATAATATCTCTGAGACTTGTAATTGGTTGATTGCTTCAAAAAAGTGCAGGCGAAGGCTATGTCTTCTGGGCAATTCAGCTGGAACAGTCGCTGTACTAAGAGGGTATGAAGCATGGTGGGAGGGGAAAGAAGCAAGTGAACAGCACTCACAGAGTCTTTTGTACCAGAACTGAAGGGCACAAGCATTGTGAGGAGAGTCCTTTTTACATGCACATAAAAGCTTGAAGACCAAGTGCCTAGCCTAGCACTATACTCAGTCTAGTCATTATAAGAACATAAGAAGTGCTATACTGGGTCAGAACAATGATCCATCTAGCCCAGCATCCTGTCTCCGACAGTGGCCAATCACGGTGGCTTTGGAGATGCACCCAACAGGTCACGATGGGATATCCATTCCCTGTTGTTTCCCCCCAGCTCCCGTCATGTTCCCTGATCCTGTCTGGCTAATAGCTGCTAATGGACTTATCTTCAAGAAACTTGTCCAAACCTCTTTTAAACTCAGCTATAGTACTGGCCCTTACCACAACCTATGGCCAGGGCCCCGAGCAAAACGCACTGCCGCGATTCGCGTTTTTTGCGCAGAATCCTGCCTTAGGCAGGATTAGCGCAGAAACCAGGGAAATCCCCGCGGATTTCCCTTTCACTGCCGGTGAATCAGGGGCTTGCTTTGA
>QEPC01014119.1:1533634-1583892 GCA_003113815.1 Sphenodon punctatus | reverse complement strand
TTAGATGCCCAGACACCCAGTGTCATAAGATCCTGTTGCAGTTCCTCACAGTCTGCTCGTGTTTTAACTACCTTGAATAACTTGGTGTCGTCTGCAAATTTGATCACCTCACTCTTAACACCTGTTTCCAAATCATTAATGAATACATTAAACAGCACCGTTCCCGACACAGATCCCTGGGGCACACCACTTTTTACATCTTTCCATTGTGAAACCTGATCATTTAGTCCTACTCTTTGCTTTCTATCTTTTAACCAGTTTCTGATCCATAGTAAGACACTATCTCCATGACTTTTTAACTTTCTCAAGAGTCTCTCATGAGGGACCTTGTCAAATGCTTTCTGGAAATCCAGGTACCCTATATCTACTATTATGTCTCATACCCTCCAACAGTACTGGTTTGCCCTGTACTGTACAAGGTTTTCCACTACTTTTCTGGGACTGCAAAGGCCCAAAAATTGGTACAGCCCAGAAAACACTGCCACAGGAGTGAGGAAACAGCATGTGCACTGCTTTCTGCCTTCCTCTTGTGCTGCGTCCTGGTGGTAGGATTCCCAAGTGCCAGGGGCTGCTCCTAGACTCATACTAGTGGTTGGACTGCAGGGAATGCAGAAAATCGCAGCGGTAGGACCCCACCACTGCTGCTGTTCCTATGAGGCAGGGACTGAGGTACACTAGTAAGCAAGACAGAGGCAGGGAGATTTCTTACTGCAGGGGGCAGTACAGTGATGTGGGAAAGGGACAGGCCTGTCCATTCTGCCCACTATGGTAAGACCTGCTTCCCTGATTCCTGTCTTTCCTGTTAGCGTGCCTCTTCCCAGCCCTGGTGCTCTTTGAAGAAAAGATTTTTGTGCACAGGGCAGCACAGTGTGTTTGTGTGCATGTGAGGAGTTGGAAAGTAGGAGAGGGATAGCAGTGCAGTGCTGCCTTTTGCCCAAGTGGACAGAGGAGGAGATCCTGGAGGAGTTTAAGGCAGCACCAACCTCAGGGAAGATGGGGCTGTTGTTCTATTTCACAACTGCTGCTTTAGTCTGAATGTGCCCCTTGCAGTAGAATACACTGCCCTTAGATGGGTGGTGGCTCATCAGCTGCAGGGACATCTAGACTGCATTGGTTTTCTGGATCCTTCAAAGTCCGCTTTTCATCCAGGTTATGGCATTGAGACTGTGCTTGTGGCTTTGGCTGATGACCTGCGCCGGGAACTGGACCGGGGTCGATTGACCTTGTTGATTTTGTTAGATCTGTCGGCTGCATTTGATACCATTGACCACGAGATATTGGTGAGTACATTACACCAGTGCTTTGTGCTCTGCACTGGCTGCCTATAGTCTTCTGGGCCCGATTCAAGGTGTTGGGTCTCTTACCTATAAAGCCCTTAACAGCCTGGGCCCCACCTATCTGCAAAACCAACTCACCCTCCATGTTCTGGATTGGCTGGGGCACCCTTCTTGATGTCCCCCGGGTTGCCTGGGGGCGACTATGGAGAGGGCGTTCTCGGTGGCCTCACCTAGGCCCAGGTGGCCCTGGAGCATGCCTCTTTCTGTCGTTATTGTAAGGTTTGGCTGTTCCGCTGGGTCTTCGGCGAGGGTGATGGGATGAGAGGATAGGGTGGGGAGAAGAGGGGTTTTTGTTTTGATTCTGTGGCACCCCCTTTTGATATTTTGCTGGATTATTTAATTATTTATTGGTTTTTATAGTTTTGTATGTTTAAAAAATATTTTATACTTGTAAGCTGCCTCGAGCAACTATATTTGGAGAGATGGGGTAAAAATATTGTAATAAAATAAAATAAAATAAATAAATTGGAACACTGGATTCTCTAGGTTGAAGCACATCAGTCTTGTTAAACCCAGGACTTTTGTCTTTATGACTCCATAGCAATGTCTATACAATTATGACACCTTCTCTGTAATGTGGCAAGGTAGAGAACATGAGTCCTATGCCCTGTGCTATTATTTACATAGCAATTTCCTTCTCTGTGGTTTGCATTACAGTTCGAAATGATGAAAACTCAGAGCAGTCATTTCCAGTATTTGCCAAAATAAATGGAGTTCTGCTCACTGATGCCTGGAAGAAGTCTCTCTGAAATTCTGCAATTATTTGGATGCAGTTCCCCAAACTATGCTAAAGACCAACAGTCTTGCAACAGAGAGATGCTGGCAAGATGAATATTAGCCTTTGCTTTGCTAAGTTAAAAATCTTTTATTTATGTGTTATTGAAAAATTTGCCATTAATAAATAATAAAAAAATCTTTCCTTTACAAACTTAGTCCACAATCCACAAACCAGTTACTGTAGAGTAGCTCCCACTGAATCCCAGTGGGGAAGCAAGAGAGTGGGGGGGTGCAGTCACATGATGCATTCACTGCACCTTAGGCACCCTTACCCCACTCTGGGCAACCTTAACCATGTGATGCCAAGCATCATGTGTCTGGCAGCCATCATATGTTGTTCACCCCACCACATGACAGGGTGGGCAGCTGGCTACTACATTCTGCATCCTCGGAAAAAGAGTGGGGATGCAGCATGTAGCAGCCTTACCTAAAGTAGGTTAAGGATGCCCAAGGCACAGTAGTGTACCACAGCTTGTGTGCCTGGTCCCTGTCTGCCCCACTGTGCAGCAAGGTCCGCTGTGGGGCTCTGAGCAGTGGGCACTATCTCCAGTCCTGTGCGGACAGGTCACAGCTGGGGGCAGAATAGTGAGCAGGCCAAGGGAGTGGAGAAGGGCTGGGTACCCACTCATGTGGCTGGCACCTCAGTGTGGTGGAATGTCTGACAGCAGCCTACCCAGCTGCCCCACAGAGGAACTGACTGACTTTCCTGCTCCCCTTGCTGGCCCCGAAGTGTGGCAGATTGTCTGCCACAGGGTGTGCAGGGATCGAGCTCTCTGCAGCTTGCATGGAGGCACCCCATGAAAACAAATGAGACAGTAGCCCACAGGTCATGGTTTTGTCAGTTCAATGGCCACGAGATGTTCACTCACTTCTGCCTTGGAGCAGGTGAGTGGCTGCTACTGGATGCGCCATCCAGAGAAGGCTGGTGACAAGATGTGGGCTAAGGCTCACCCATCTGACTAATGCATAACCTCCTGTCTGTTACACCTGGTCCAGTCCTGCCCTGAAGCAAGGTTCGGCAATCAGGTCTGGAGGAACACACTCACCTGGGCCACCAAACAGTTGATGAGTGGAGCGTACTCACCCCAGCTACCAAACAGCTGTCTAGAGGGTCTGAAGGAGTGCACTCACCTGGGTCGCCAAACAGCTGTTGGGGGAGCTATGGTGTGCACTCACCCAGACTGCCAGACAGCTGATTTGGGGGAGAGGAGGGTCTTCTCCAAACAGCTGTTTGGTGGCTGGGGTGAGTGCACTCCTCCGGTCCCCCCTGATCATGTAGTTGTTGGACCAGGTGAGCACACTCCCCTGATTAACTATTTGGTGGCCTGGGTGAGAATGCTACTTAAGCCCACCAGCACCTCAGCTGTTTGGTGGCCAGATCGTCTGGGGGCCTGACCCTGCTGCACAGCAGGGGTATGGGAATCATTCCCCATGTGGATGGCTCCTCGGCTGACTCATAGCATAGAGAGACTTGTGACGGTAGCCCCCCTGCCCGGATTCCCTGGTGGGGGCTACTCATTTGAACTGCCCTCCCCGCCAGCCCACAGTATAGTGGCTGCAGTGGGGCATTCAGGGTATCTGGCGTTCCCTCGTCTCATTTGTTTTTACCTAGTGGTTATTCACCAGGTATGTAAAGGAGTCAGTCGCTCTCCCTCCTGTTTAATGAGAATATGAAGATGAAACCAAACTGCATGGATCAACTGAGTTTAATTGACATATTCAAATGTTTAAAGGCAACCATGTGCTTAAGTGTTTTGTTGGACTGGGACTTATGTCACCTTTCTGACAACATAAGCAGAATGGAGGATTTCAATGGGGCTACTCTGGAGTGGCCCGTTGTCATGGATCATGATCTTGGTGCTTTCTGTACTAACAATACTTTAGTAACAATACCTTCTTTTTTCTAAAAATATCTGAAATTTCTGCAAAATCAATGTTTCTGACATCCAATAAAGGTCTTAAAATAGAAATTAAATATGTTATGATCTTTTTTCTTGATTTCAGCCAACATTATTTTAATTCTGTGCCATTGGCTGTTAGCAAGGTCCAATAAAAACAGAAGTTCTTTAAAAGATCATGTAGTTTTATTGGTTCTGTTTGTCGCTGAAAGATGCCAACAGCTGCAAGTAAGAAACTGGAATTCCTTCTAAGAACATATATAAAAATGCTTTGGGGAGAAACAAGGGGAGATGACACCGGCCTGTTTAATACTGACAACAATGAAACAGAGGTATCCTTTTAAAAAAGCAGAGGGCTAAAGGAATTAATTAAAATTATAAATATGAGAATGTCTAAACTATGTAGTACCATATTTGTGAATGTGAATGTATTTATTTGCAACACATTCATGCTGAATCCCTAAAAGCCATATATAAAAATGAAAATATTGTAAAATAATACGTTAGAGAGTAGTCTGCAGCAAACTTTGGACTATTTGTATGTATAGTGCCCAAACATTGTTTGAACTATGGGCTGTTGTTTCTGTATGTCAGTGGATGTTTTTAAATGAGCAAGACTTGCAGGGTGTGTGTGTCCATGTTGATTGAGTGTTATGGCTGGGGAGTGCCCAAGCACATGGAGAGGGGAGGGTTTCTAACAGGTGGTTCCCTGGGTGGCCACCGGGCCCCAAGCAGGCAGCCTCCACGCACTCTCACTACCATGAACTGGCCCCTGAAGCAACTCATATGAGCAGCCATTACCCCTTTAAGAGCTCCCGGTATGACTGGGGTGGGACAGGAGGCTGTAGACTTTGGCTGCTGAGGGGGAAAATGTAAAAATGAGGAAAAGAAGTAGAGGGAAACTTAAAGGAGAAGTTGCAAGAATTAAATGTCTACAGGTAGCATGGAAATTATTTAAAAACACCATCTTGAAAGCTCAGATTAAATGTATTCCACAAATTAAGAAAGCTAGGAAGAGGACCAAACATCTGAATGTGTGACTAAATGGTGAGGTGAAGGAGGCTATTGGAGCCAAAAGGACATCCTTTAAAAAATGGAAAGAGAGTCCCAATGAGGTAAATAGGGAAGAGCATAAGTGCTGCCAAAGTAGATGTAAAAAGTTAATAAGGCAGGTCAAAAAGGAATTTGAGGAGCAACTTGCTAAATATGCTAAAATTAATAATAAAAACCTTTTCAAGTACATCAGAAGCAGGAAGCCTGTTAGAGAGTCAGTTGGGCCATTAGATGACCAGGGGGTGAAAGTCAGTTGGGCCATTAGATGACCAGGGGGTGAAATGGGTGCTTAGGGAAGAAAAGGACATAGTAGAGAAGCTGAATGAGTTCTTTGCTTTGGTCTTCACTGCAGAAGATGTTGGGGAGATACCAATGCCTGAACCTTATTTTGTAGGTGATGAATTGGAAGAGCTGTCACAAATCAGCATGACTCTGGAGGAGGTTCTAGAGCAAACTGACAAACTAAATACTAACAAATCACCAGGACCAGATGGTATTCACCACAGAATTCTGAAGGAACTCAAATATGAAATTGCACACCTACTCTTAGTAATTTGTAACCTATCACTAAAATCTGCCACTGTACCTGAGGCCTGGAGGGTGGCAAATGTAACCCTGATATTTAAAAAGGGATCCAGAGGTGATCCTGGAAACTACAGACCAGTAAGCTTGATGTCTGTGCCAGGCAAAATGGTGGAAACTATCATTAAGAACAGAATTGTTGGGCATGTTGATAAACATGGCTTAATGGAGAAGAGTCAACATGGATTTAGCAAAGGTAATTCATGTCTCACTAATCTGTTGGAATTCTTTGAGGGTCTGGACAAGGGAGACCCGGTAGATATAGTGAACCTGAATTTCCAGAAAGCATTTGATACGGTCCCACATAAAAGACTCTTGAGAAAATTAAGAAGTCATGGGATAGAAGGTAGTGTCTTACTATGGATCGGTAACTGGTTAAAGGATAGGAAGGAAAGAGTAGGACTGAATTGTCAGTTTTCACAATGGAGAGATGTAAAACGTGGTGTGCCCCAGGGATCTGTATTGGGACCGATGCTGTTTAATGTATTCATTAATGATCTGGAAAACGGCGTTAGGAGTGAGATGATCAAATTTGCAGATGACACCAAGTTATTCAAGGTAGTTAAAACATGAGCAGACTGAAGAACTGCAACAGAATCTTATGAGACTGGGTGCCTAGGGCATCTAAATGGCAGATGAGAATTAATGTGGACAAGTGCAAAGTGATGCACATAGGGAAAAATAACCCAAACTATGAGTACACAATGCTGGGTACTACGCTAGAAGTTACCACTCAGGAAAAGGAACTGGCCGTGATTGTGGACAATACACTGAGGTCCTCAGCCCAGTGCGCAGCAGCAGTAAAAAAACCCAACAGAATGTTAGGAGTTATTCGCAAAGGGATAGAGAAAATCGAGGATGTCATAATGCCTCTATAAAAATCAATGGTGCGACCGCACCTGGAATATTGTGTGCAGTTCTGGTCACCCCATCTCAAAAAAGACATAGCTGAACTACAAAAGGTACAGAGAAGGGCAATGAGAATGATAAAGGGCATGGAACGGCTTCCGTACAGAGAGGCTTGAGAAGCTGGATCTCTTCAGCTTAGAAAAGACTGAATGGGGACATGATAGAGGTTTATAAAATCTCGAGTGGTGTGGAACGAATATAGGGAATGGTTATTTACCCTCTCAAATAGTACTAGAACTAGGGGACACTCCATGAAACTTGCTGCCGGCAGATTTAAAACAAATAAAAGGAAGTACTTTTTCACTGAATGCATAGGTGGGTTTAAAAGAGACATGGATGGCTTCTTTAAGAGTAGGTCCATTAATGGCTATTAACCAAGTAACATATGGGATGAACTTCTTACTGTTGGAAGCTGGGAGTGAACAACAGGGAATGGATTGCCCATTGTGGCTGTTGGCTCTTCTCCCATGCGATCGAGATTGGCCACTGTCAGGATGCTGGGCTTGATGGACCATTGGTCTGACTCAGAATGGCACTTCTTATGTTCTTATGTTGGCGTGGGTGGGCAATTGTAGTTCAAAAACATTTAAAATATATTGTAACAAAAAATAAACGCCAAAAATCATGCCGTTTTATGAATTGTAATTGTAATTAATTTTCATGGTTCTTTTGGAGTTTAAGTTAGGGGAAAATATATTTTGTGAAAATGTTTTGAAAAGGAAAGGGTTTTTTTGTTTTGGAAATGGTTCCGTCTTTAACATATTTTTTGTGTTTTTTTTTTAAATATTAGGGTTTTTTGGTTAATAAATTTCCAAGTTTTTTCAGATGGGATGAATGTGAATTTTTAACATAGTATCCACAGGCACACCAGCCTTCATGATTGTGGAGCTATGGTCACTGGCATGGAGTCCTGAAGAAGTAGTTATAGAGATAAACAGCCAGATGTAGTGTAGTATATCAGTTATTTTGTCCCTGAAATAATAAGCCAGATATACAATAGAATACTAAATGTAGTGAAACACTATTTCAGTGTTTCACAAGAATGAGATACATTTTGCAATACCAGAAACAGATACAGTAAGAAAAAATGTGACAGAAACTGAACTTCAATGTTTCAAGAAGGGGAAAAGTGAAAGTGACCACCAATGTTTACCATCATTTTTTATTTGCTTCCTTTAATTTATACCCTGCACCCTCTCGCCAATAGTGACTCATTGCTGAGTGCACATTTCTAATTCCTGAATTGCTTGGTGAAGGACTCTGTCATGTCTGAATGTTTGCAGGGGGTTGGTCTAGATGGCCTCTGAGGTCATTTCCCACTTTGATTCTACGATTCCAGTGTGTTCAATGAAATAAAATATAGTGATGTACTACTTTGTCCAATCTCCCTTAGTATGGAATTCACCTCATACACACATTCAAATCTCACGTAATACAGAACATATTTCCCTGCCCTGACAATCATGATGAAACTCCTGGTAATTTCCCTACCAAATGAGTAGGCATGCACAAGTTACAAAATATCACATATGATACAAAGTAATATGAAATTGTGTAACACAGGCAAACAGCTTCTCTCATGGGGGTACAGAGCTCTGTGTCTTAAAATATTAATTAATTAATTAATTAATTAATTACATTTTTACCCCGCCCCTCCTAAACCAGCTCAGGGTGGCTTACAGCAATAAAAAACATGTATAAAATATATCTAAAAACAATTAAAACATATCAAACGCAATAATCAAGTGTTAAAACAGGGCGCGGGAACTCAGTAAACAGGGTAAGGGAGATAAAACCCGCTAACCCACCCTCCCCCACTCCCCAAAGGTCTGGGCAAACAGCCAGGTTTTACAACTACGCCGGAATGTCAAAAGGCGAGCTTCCTCCGGGAGGGAGTTCCAAAAGCACGGCCCAGCCACCGAGAATGCCCTCTCCATTGTGGTCCCCCGCTTAACGTGGAGGACCTCCAAGAAGGCACCTCTGGCAGACTGAAGGAGCTGCTCTGGGGCACGGACGGCAAGGCGGTCCCTAAGTTATGAGGGGCCCAGACCGTGAAGGGCCTTGTAGATCAACACCAAGACCTTGAACCTAGCTCGGCACGCTATTGGAAACCAGTGCAGAGTCCGGAGCACAGGTGTTATGTGTTCCTGACGACCCATTCCCAAAAGGAGGTGGGCCGCCGCATTCTGCACTAGCTGCAGCCCGAACCAGGAACAAGGGAAGCCCCACGTAGAGCGCGTTGCAGTAGTCCAGCCTCGAGGTGAGAAAGGCATGGATGCGGGAGGCCAGGGCCGGGCCGGAGACGCAGCCTCTGCACCAGATGCAACTGGCGGAAGGCAGCCTTTGCGACTGCCTCCACCTGCCGCTACAGGCAGAAATCCGCATCCAATATCACCCCCAGACTCCGGACCTGCTGAGCTATAGGAGGGCGAACCCCCCCAATCAGGGGGGTCACTACCTCCCTTGCTCTCCCCACCAACATCACCTCCGTCTTATCGGGTTTGAGCTTCAGTCTGCTCTGTCACATCCATTCCGCCAAGGCCTCCAAACACTGGGATAGCAATGAGACGGCAGGGTCTGGGTCAGTTGAAAAAGAGAGGTACAGCTGAGTATCATCAGCATATTGGTGACATCGCACCCCGAACCCTCTCATGACCTCCCCCAAGGGTTGCATATATACATTAAATAATAATGGAGACAGAATAGAAGCCTGCGGAACGCCGCATGATAAAGCGTGGGGGCAAGAAGTCTCATCCCCCAACACCACCCGTGGCTCCTCCCCGAGAGGAATGAACGGAACCTTTCAAGAACAGTCCCATCCAGACCCCCCAGGTCACGCAGTCGTCTCAACAGCAGCCCATGGTCCATGGTATCAAAAGCAGCCGAGAGATCTAGCAGGATGAGAAATGTTGAACATCCTTCATCCATCTCCTGGCGGAGATCGCCGACCAAGACCACCTATGCCGTCTCAGTGCCATAGCCAGGGCGGAATCCAGATTGAAAGGGGTCCAGGAAACCGATGCTATCTAGACGCACCTGGAGCTGGATCGCCACTGCCTGCTCAATAACCTTCCCTAAAAAGGGAAGGTTAGAGACAGGTCGGTAACTGGTGAGCGCATCCACGTCCAAGGATGGTTTCTTCAGCAGGGGGCGCACCACAGTCTCCTTGAGGCTGGGCGACAACCTCCCCTGCTGCAAGTACGCGTTCACTACCCTCGCCAGCACTGTCCCCAACGTCTCCCTGGAGGCTTTCACCAATCAGGACGGGCATGGATCAAGTTCGCAACAGGTGGCCTTTGCAGACCCCAAGACATTCGCTGCATCGGCCAGTGTCACTTCCTGAATCTCCCCCCATGAAGCTGGACCAGACGGGGCCTCCATCACCTCGCACTCTCCCCCTACTGCCCCTAATCCCACGTCAAAGTCAGTCTGAATCCGAGCGATCCTGTCTGCGAAGTAGGTGACAAACTCCCCACAGCGGGCCCGGGACAAGTCCCCGTCCAGGCGGAGGGAGGCCGGACTGACCAGCCCCCACACCACCCAAAACAACTCCACTGGACGCGACTTCGCAGACGCTATGAGGATAGCAAGGAACTCCTTCCTTGCTGTCCTCACAGCCTCAACATAGGACCGCAAATGGGTGCTATGGAGAAGTCGGTCAGAGTCAGATCGAGTCTGACGCCAGCGTTGCTCCAGCCTCCTGCCTACTCGTAGGTAAGGAAGCCTGACTGAATACCAAGCACAAGAGAAGTGCCTATGCAGGGAGGCTGAGGCCAGGGGAGGAGGTGGGAAAATAGAAATATGGCACAGGCACAGCACTGCCTAATCCTGCAGGAAGGACATTGCTCAGGGAGTGAAATCAGTGTCAAAACTCCTATTGATTTTAATGATGGAGGATTAAACCTGTAGGACTGTGTAGTGAATGAGGTTGATAGGGAGTGTGGTCTGGGCTGGTAAAGGCGGGAGAACTGCCCACAGCTGTGCTGAGAGGAGAGCTGCCTTGTCACTCACGTCTGGATCCTTCCCTTCCCAACAGGCATTTACAGAGGGGTGGGGCCCTGTGGGCGCCAGCCCTTCGGTTTGTCGGCCTTTGTGGCCGTGGCCAAGGACCCTGCCAGTGTGAAGCTGTCCTTTTCGAACTCAAAGCTCTAGCAGTGGCTTGTGGCAGTGTGAGACGGAGAGAGGGCCAGCATTTCCACTCAGATCCTTAATTTGCCTGGACCCAGAAGTTAGCACCGAAAGCCTCTGGAAGTCAGCTAAAGGAGGGGACATAGACCTAATCCAACAATAACTGTACTCAGCCAAGGCTCAGGCTTGTGGGAATTCCAACTTCGCCTCGTCGTTCTTGTGGTGCCTGGTTGCTTGCTTATCTGTCCTACCCTGACCGCCCTTGGTTCTAGCGCTTAGCGAGATTGGTGGAGGTTTGGAGCTTTCGCTCGGAGGATGGGCCGCGTTGGCAATCAGCTTCTTGGAGCTCCCAGCTTGGGATCAGGGAATTACCCGAACCTCCGGGAGGAAGGGGTAAAATTGTATATTGCTGCCTTGGAGTCCAATTTTATAATTGGCTAACAGTTTTTCCGCCTTCCACTGTTGATTCAATCTGTGGATTTGGGTTTGTTGGGTCTGATTTTTATTCCTTATTCCCTTAGTGGAAATATTGTACCCGGTGGGGGATGACAAGAAAAAGGAGATGCCAGGGGCAAATTGCCCAGTCGAGTCAATCCCACTCTAAACAACTTAAACTGGACCCCTTTATACTATCGGCCAGGAGGGAGCAGTGGGTGGCAGGGGTCCTTTGTTAAGCTCGCCTTCAGATAAATCCCAGCCCGATCCAAAGAGTGGGAAAGGGCGGGAAGTGTTTTGCAACCTCTCCCATTCTAGCCCCTTAGATCCCCTTCTGAAACGAGGGGATGAATCATCCAGCATAGATGGTGCTGATTTTGTTGATAATACTGATTCGAATCCTTATGAGTTTCGGGGTAACCAGCGTTTTTTTATTGCTGACCTTATCAGAAAGCTCATCGCCCAGTTGGTGGGCATTACTAGTCTATTAGAATCCCAGAACTCCCAGGTAAATGAGGTAACTAACTTCATAGCTGATTATAGGGTGGGGAGGTTGGGCAGAGAAGCACAGAAATTATATCAATCCTCCATGACTTCGACGCAGGCTAAGCCTGTTTTATCTCAGCCCAGCGCCAACATTATCTGTTATCAGCCTATTTTAGGGAAAACCATGAGGCAAGAGTGACATTGACAGAGTGGCTCCAAGACATCTTCTCCCTCTGCCTCGTCACCGCAGGGCCCCTTGGTTTACTGAGGGGCTGCGGTGTACGAAACAGTTAGGTAGGAGGTTAGAGCGACGCTGGCATTGGACTCTCTCTGAATCTGACCGACTTCTCCATATGACCCATTTGCGGTCCTATGTTGAGGCTGTGAGGACAGCAAAGAAGGAGTTCTTTGCTGCCCTCATAGCATCTGCCAAGTCACGTCCAGTGGAGTTGTTCCGGGTGGTGCAGGGGCTGGTCAGTCCAGCATCCCACCACCTGGACGGGGAATTGTCCCAGGCCCGCTGTGAGGAGTTTGCCACCTACTTCACAGACAAGATCGCTCAGATCCAGAGCAACTTTGACACTGGGTTGGAAGCAGTAGGTGAGGAGCATGAGGTTATGGAGGCACCATC
The DNA here is from genome assembly GCA_003113815.1 of Sphenodon punctatus. Classification (NCBI taxonomy): domain Eukaryota; kingdom Metazoa; phylum Chordata; class Lepidosauria; order Sphenodontia; family Sphenodontidae; genus Sphenodon; species Sphenodon punctatus. The sequence goes on along the minus strand of QEPC01014119.1, from coordinate 1,571,656 downwards.
CAGTTGATCTTTCTGGGATGAGTTTCAGGAACTGACGCCAACCGATGTGGTGAATGTCCTGGGGTCTGTTAGGGTCACTAGTTGTGTATTAGACCCATGCCTGTCCTGGTTGGTAAAAGCCTCCAGGGAGACTTTGGGGACGGTGCTGGCGAGGGTAGTGAACGCATCCCTTTGGCAGGGGAGGCTATCGCCTAGTCTCAAGGAGGCTTTGATGCACCCCCTGCTGAAGAAGCCATCCTTGGATGTGGACGCACTCGCCAGTTACCGACCTGTCACTAATCTTCCCTTTTTAGGAAAGGTTATTGAACGGGCAGTGGACCTGTAGCTCCAGGCGCATTTGGACAACATCGGTTTCCTTGACCCTTTTCAATCTGGGTTCCACCCCGGCTATGGTACTGAGACGGCCTTGGTGGATGATCTCCGCCGGGAGATGGACGCAGGATATTTGACATTTCTGATCCTGCTTGATCTCTCGGCCGCTTTTGACACCGTGGACCATGGACTGCTGTTGAGACGGTTGTGAGACCTGGGACTCTCCTTGGGTGGTTCCGCTCATTCCTCTTGGGGAGAAGCCAGCGGGCGATGCTGGGGGCTGAAATATCAAGCCCCCGGGCCTTATCCTGCGGCATTCCACAAGGTTTGATCCTGTTTCCATTATTGTTTAATGTGTATATGCAGCCCCTGGGGGAAATCGTGAGAGGGTTCAGGGTGCAATGTCACCAATATGCTGATGATACTCAACTGTACCTCTCATTTTCAACTGACCCTGGTCCTGCCGTCTCATTGCTTTCCCAATGTTTGGAGGCTGTGGCAGATTGGATGAGGCAGAGCAGACTGAAACTAAATCCCGATAAGTCGGAAGTGATGGTGGTGGGGAGGGTGGGGGAGGTTCCGGCCCCCCTTGTGGGGGGGGTCCGTTCTCCTGTTGCCCAGCAGGTTTGGGGTCTGGGGGTGGTGTTGGACTCGGGTCTCTGTCTGGATAGGCAGGTGCAGGCGGTGGCTAAGACTGCCTTCCGCAAGTTGTATCTGGTACGGAGGCTGTGCCCATACTTTTCCAGGCCTGACCTGGCCACCCTTATCCATGCCTTCATCACCTCGAGGCTGGACTACTGCAATGCATTCTATGTGGGGCTGCCCTTGTTTCTGGTTCAGAGGCTGCAGTTGGTGCAGAATGCGGCGGCCCATCTCCTTATGGGGACTGGACGATGGGAGCACATAACACTAGTGCTCCGTGCTCTGTACTGGCTACCTATAGCGTACCGAGCCAGATTCAAGGTGTTGGTATTGATCTATAAAGCCCTGCACGGTCTGGGCCCCTCATACCTCGGGGACCGCCTCACCCTCTGTGCCTCAGAGCAATCCCTTCGGTCCACCAGGGGCGCCTTCTTGGAGGTCCCCCGAGTAAGACAGGGGGCTAGAATAGTGAGGGCGTTCTCGGTGGCCGGGCCGTGACTTTGGAACTCCCTCTTGGTGGAAGCCTGCCTGGCCCTAGGTCTGCTGGTGTTTCGTCAAGCCTGCAAGATCTGGCTGTTTGCCCAGGCCTTCGGAGGGGCGGAGGGGAGGGTTGGGTAGCTGTGGGTATGAGGGATGTGGGGGTAGATATAGGGTTTGGTTTTAAATTTATTGATGAAGTTGTCTTTTTAAATATTGTTTTTATGAATTGTATCATATTGTTGTAAGCCGCCCCAAGATGCTGTAGGCATGAGGGGGTGGCTAAAAAATATTTATGAATAAAATAAATAAAAACTGCCCACCCAAGTTATGCTGAGGCCACACTATCAACTTAATGACAAGGCTGTGTCATTTAAAATTAATCCTTTTCCTGATGGTTGTTTCCCGTCTTGGACATCCAAATATGACATACACCATCATTTGTCTTTTATTTTTATATTTTTTTTATATAGTTTTCTTTATTTATATTCATTCCAAAATATCACAAATATTTCTTTCATTTTCAGGCTTTACAACCGTCGCCCGTATTGCATATAACATATTTCTGTATTTTGTGTAGTTTTATTATCTTCCCTCCCCCCTTTATTTCCATCAATGTATTGGAGGTATATTTTATTTTTTTATTGTTCGTTCATACTTCAGTTCTTTTGGCATTTCAGATAATTTCTTTTTCATGGAGGTAATGTACTTTTCCATCCGGCCTTTTGTATAGTTGTAGAAAGTTCCATATCGAGGACCATGTAGCTACAAAGTTCTTCTGTTTTTTGTAGAAGTTTGCTTTTAATTTCTCCATTGAGAAGATGAACCACACTCTGTTGACCCATGCAGATTCCGTTAACCCTTTTACATTTTTCCAGTTTTTAGTTAATACATTTATACCTGCTAATATTAAAATTACTATCGTATCTTTATAATGTTGTATCATCTCTATTTCAGGATATACACCTAGTAGCATAAGTTCAGGTGTAAAGGGGATGTTACATTTGGTAATCGCCAGGATGTGACTATGGATCATTTTCCAAAATTTTTGTATATCTCCACAGCTCCAGCAGCAGTGTAATAATGTCCCCACCTCCCCGCACCCATGCCAGCATTCATTCGTTGCACTACCCCCGATGTTTTTTAACCACTCCGGGGTCCTATAATACCTTAGAATCAATTTCATTTGTGGTTCCTTCACTTCTAGTGATTGGGCTGACCTAAACATTCTCTGTCTTATCATTTCCACCTGTTCTTTAGACCATTTCTTGTCTAATTCTTTCGCCCATTTTTCCTCATAACCTGGATTCTTTGGGTACTGTATGTCCAGCAGTGCTTTGTTTATTCTAGATACCACCCCTTTATGTGGTCCTGGTCCCATTATTGCTAGCTCCAGTGGGTGACTTGGTCTTAGTAGGTCTTCTCTATGTTTGGGTATGTCTATTAGGTGCCTTAACTGTCTGTACTCTAGGTAATCTATCTGTGTTTGTACTAGATTTTCCAAATCTGTTTGTGCCATGAACTCCTCTCCATTATATAATTGTTGTATTTTATATATGTGTTTACTTTGTAATTGTTTCCCTAGTTTTGGTATTCCAGTTGGGTGTCTATTTAGTTGGTCTTTTATTGTCATCCATGGGGACGCTGTCTCCTTAAGTCCAATTTTTTTCTTGTTCTGTTGCCATGTCTGCCATGCTGTATTTGCAAATGGATGTTGTGTCCATTTAGTTTTGTCCCTTTCTTTTCCTAATATTATCTGCTCTCTAAATTCCTTAATGTTCAACATCTCTTTTTCTATTTCTACCCATGTTGTCTCCTTGTTATCCATCAGCCACTCCCTCACCCCCCTGAGCACCGTCGCTCTGTAATAAGTAATCAACTCGGGGCAACCTATTCCTCCTTTTAACTGATGTTTATATAATAATTTTTTATTTATTCGGGGTTTCTTTCCTTGCCAGACAAATTTCAAAACACTTTTTTCCATTGTCTTAAAGTAAGACCTTGGTATTTCGATTGGGAGCGCTATCAAATTGTACAATATCTTAGGTAAGATCATCATTTTTAGTAGGTTAATTTTCCCCATCCATGAAGTTGCCAGTGCATACCATGTTTCCATTTCTGCTTGTATTTTTCCCATGTTTTCTGCAAAGTTTGTCACATATAATTTTTTCAGATCTCTAGTAATCCATATCCCTAAATATTTGAATTTATCTTTTTCTATTTTAAACTGTAAGTTTCTTTCTAGTTCTTTTACCATCTTTTTGTCCTCTACATAAATCATGGCTGAGGATTTACTATAATTTATTGTATATCCCGATATTTGACTAAATTCATCTATCAATTTTACTAAGTGGTGTATTGATGTGCTTGGATCTGTGATATACACTAACATATCATCGGCGTATAACGCCAGCTTATGTTCCTGTTTGCCTATTCTCACCCCTTTAATTTGTTGCTCGCTCCTTATAGCAATGGCCAATATTTCCAGTACTAAATTAAATAACAATGGAGACAAGGGACATCCCTGTCGCGTACCCCTTTCTAATACGAACTGTTCAGTCAGTTCGCCATTAATTAGCAGTTGCGACACTGGTTTTTTATATATGGCTTGTACCCATTGCAAAAAATTACCAGCGAATTTCATTTTTTTCAATGTTTCAAAGAGACATTTTATTTCAATTTGATCAAATGCTTTTTGCGCATCCATAGACAGAATCATTGTTGGCATGCGTTGTACTTGGACAAAGTGGCATATGTCTATGGTTTTACGAATGTTGTTTGCCCCCATTCTATTAGGTATAAATCCTACCTGATCTGGGTGGACTAGTTGGGCAATAATATCCGCCAGTCTGTTTGCTATTGCTTTTGTAAAAATTTTGTAGTCTGAATTCAATAATGATATAGGCCTATAGTTTGAGCAGTCTTCTTTATCTTTTCCCTGTTTTGGGCATATTGTTATAATAGCTGCATTGAATGATGGTGGCATTTCCTTCTGCTGTGCAATCTGATTAAATGTGTCTGTTAATGGCTTAGCTATTTCATTTATGAAAATTTTGTAGTATTCATAGGGTAGCCCGTCCGGCCCCGGTGCTTTATTGGTAGGTAGTTGTTTAATCACTTTTTAAATTTCCTTTTCTGTAAATTTAGCACTCAGGTAGTTATTTTGTTCCTTGTTTACTTGGGGAATTTTATATTTTTCCAAAAACTCTGTGATTTTAGTCCTAGCAGGTGATCTAGTTTTGTACACCCTATCGTAATGCTGTAAGAAAGCTTTTTGAATTTCTCTTCTATCATTTTGTCTATTGCCTTGTGTATCTTTTATCCCTTTAATTACATATCTTTCTCTCTTTTTTCGTACCATATTGGCTAGTACTTTATCCGCTTTGTTGTTTTTCTCATAGAAGTAGCACCTTATCTTTCTCATGGCTTGGGCGGTATTTTCTATCTCCATAGTGTTAATCTCATTTCTAATCCTGTGAATTTCCTCATTTGTTTCTGCTGATGGGTGTAACTTTTGTGTATTTTCTACTTTCAATAACTTTTGATAAAGTTCCCTTTTACGCTCTGCCTTATGTTTATGTTCATATGCACTCTGTGAAATGAAAACACCCCTCATTACCGCTTTCGAGGCATCCCAGATTGTATGTGTTGATACATCACTTGTATTATTTGTTTTGAAATATTCCTTTAGCTCATTTCTGGCTCTTTCTTTTACTGTGTCAAGTTTCAGTATTTTTCTATCCAGCGTCCAATTTGTTCTTGTCTTTTTTATGTGGTCTTTCTCTGGGCCTCTTATTACTAACATTACTGCATAGTGATCTGATATTACTGCCGGTATTATACTACACTCTGCACAGCGAGCCTTCAGTTCTTTGGTTACGAAAATATAGTCTATCCTTGAGAATGTTTTATTTGGTGGAGAGTAAAAAGTATACTCCCTCTCTATCGGATGCTTAACTCTCCATATATCTATCCATCTCCTTTCTTGTGCCTGCTCTGCCAATTTTGTGTTTAGTTGCCTTTTTCGTGGCATGTCAGATCTGTCTTCCCTCTGCATTGTGCTATTAAAATCTCCAAGTATCAAAAGTGTGCCTTCACTATTGTCTTCTATTATTTTAAAATACTTTATCACAAATTGGTTATTTTGTTCTGTTGGGGCATATATATTAACTAGGGAGACTTTCTCCCCATTTAATATACCTTTTACCATTATAAATCTGCCCTCCTTATCTGTTAAGACAGATTCTTTTACGAAGTTGCAATTAGCTGCTAGACCAATGAGCACTCCTGCTTTCTTTTTAGCTGCACAGGAGGCATAAATTTGTGGATGGTTTTTAGATTTCATTCTGTACACATCCTTTTGTAAGAGATGCGTCTCCTGTAGACAGAAGACACTGATGTTGTTACTTCTCATTAGTTGATGAGTTCTCCTGCGTTTGATTGGGCTATTTAGTCCTCTAACATTTAATGTGAGTGTCCTTATGTTATGCATCTTTCTATCTTTTTGTTGTTATTCCTTTCTTTTTCATACCTCAGGTCTTGTTGTTTTTGTTTATCTTTATTATCATGCCATATATTTTTTTTCTGTAGTTTCCTTATCTTAAATTGTCCTATTTCTCCTTTATAGTACCTCCTTTCATTCTTTCTCCTTATCTTTTTTTTACCCCTTCTCTCTATATCTCTCCTTACCTCCATTTTTTACCCTTCTCTAGTTTTTAGGGTGGACTGATTCAGCCTCTCTTGGGAATGAGCTCCTCCGCCTTCCTACTTTTTTCTACCCATATGTTCTTTTGAGCACCTTATTTTCTTAACTGCTTAATAACTAACATTTTTGGTTCCTTTCCCCTTCTCTGTTTCTTTCAGACACACACTCAAACCTTATAACATATTTTTTTACAACCAACTTAATCCTTATATTAATCATCATATATTGTAAGAAACTTTTAACTTAAGTTACTGTTATTATAATAAAAACATTCTTCTGGCTTACAGGCTTACATTTATTCCAAAAACATTTTTCTAACTAGTCTGCTTTGCGGTATTCTGCCTTGCCCTTCTCGGGGCGCATGTGGGCAGCATTTAACCCCTATGTTAACTCTTTTATACGTTGTTAAACTTATATTTTGGCTTCATAAAGTTAACATAAAAACTTTTCCTATGTCATGCACTTTCTTTTATTTTGCCTTGCCCTTCTCGGGGCGCATGTGGGCAGCATTTAACCCCTGTGTTAACTCTTTTTATACACTGTTAAACTTACATTTTGGCTTCATATCATTAACATAAAAACTTTTCCTATGTTATGCATTTTTTTTATTTTGCCTTGCCCTTCTCGGAGCGTATGTAGGCAGCATTTGACCCCTGTGTTAGCCCTTTTACAGATTGTCTGCTTCACATATCTTTCCCTTTTGGGGGCTTTTGTAAGCAGCCTTTGGTCTCTACTCTTTCACATACCTTTATACATTTACTACTTAAGACCTCTATATTGTTCTCTTTTTCCTGCTTGTATGTTATTGTTCTTCCCTTTGTAGTGCTCCACTTCTATTTCTTCTCTTATTTGGCGATCTTTGTTTTTGGTAATTCACCTCGTGCTGCAGAAATATCTCCAAATCTGCTGGATCTTGGAAGAATTTTCTTTTACCTTGAAACAGAATGTTGAAGCGTGCTGGGAACAAGATCTGTGGCTTGAGACCTTCAGCTATTAATGGACCCATATATTTGTACCAGCTTCTCCTTTTATTCATTGTCTCAACTGAGAGGTCTTGGTATATTTTGATTTTGTTCCCTTGTAAGTCCATATCTTGTTTTTTTCTGGCTAGCTTCAGAATCTCCTCTTTTTCTGTGTATTTTTCTAACTTCACAATAATTGCTCTTGGAGGTTGGTTGTCTCGTGGTCTTGGACGCAGTGATCTGTGTGCTCTTTCTATTTGAACATCATGTATATGATTTTCTGCAGGGAATATTTGCTTCAGTGCTTGTTTAATGAAGGCACACGTGTTGTTGTTTTCCATGCCTTCAGGCACTCCTACAAACCTCAGGTTACTCCTTCTGCTTCTATTCTCGAGGTCTTCGCATTTTCCCTCTAGATACTGCACTCTAGCAAACAGAGATTTTCTTTGTGAGTCTGCCTCCAGTTCTCTTTCCTCAATATCTGTTATTCTTTCTTCAGCTGTGTCCACTCTTTTATTCACTGCTTCCACTTTTTTATTAACCGCTTCTAATGTTGAGTGGACTTTTGCAAATTCTGAGGTGACTCTTTCTAGTAAAGTCTCTCTGTCTTTTTTTGCAGCCCTTAAGTCTGTTTTTAAGTCTGCATAAACTGCTGTGCAGTGATTACAGGCCCCTTCTTCATTACCTTGTGGTATTTCTTCATTCATCTCTGCCACCATCACAGCTCCGGTAGCCATTTTGTCTGCCAGGCTGTCTTCTGTTTGTTTAGGCCTCTGATTTGTAACGGTTGTGCAGTATTTGTTTAAGGTATTTTTTTCCTTATTTTCTTTCTTTTTCCTTTGAGGGTACCTTTTTTCTTGCCTCATCTATGTTTTTTTGTGCTGTCCCGCAGCTCTGTCTTTTATTTAAGGTGCTTTTAGTTGCTTTCACGGCAGGAGCTCTTTCCCCGTGCTGCTACTCCCTGCACATGCTCAGTCCATCCCCATCATTTGTCTTTTATAATGTCCCAATGAATTCCAGAGTAGCATATCAAATATTTTCAGGTTTTACCTACCCCTAGGTTTGTGCAAAGGCTTGTGGATTATTTTAGATCAGTTCCATTGGTTAATAAGATTTTGGCGCAAGTGGATTTGTTCAAGTCACGGGGCGTATTAACGGGGGAGGTTTTAACTGATACTCAAACCTACCCTCTGACTCAGTGTCAAACAGAGTCATCACAGAGGATCACTTCAAGGGGTAACACAGAATCTAGTTTGGTTCCCTGTAGTCGAAGGGAAACCAGAAACCAGATCCCAATTAATACCAGATTAATTAATTTAGCTATGGAATCAGATCAGGCTCCAGATACTGAATTTTTAACATTGACCCCACAAGAGGGAATCGATGGCCAAGTAGGGCAGCTTCCCTCCTTATTAGCTATGTCTATGCTGGATGCTGATGTTCCTGTGCTTCCAAGTATTGTGTTAACACCTGTACAGAATGTAAATCAGCTGACCCCCCAGTCTATGGATTCAATGTCCTAGAAGAGGATGTAGTAGAAGGGGGGTTGTCTGTTTGACCACTAATATCCCTGGGAACGTACTAGTAGCTGGTAATAGGGAGGTATCTGAGGGGACAGTTTGATCGTCTCAGTGCCATGTCTCTACATTGTTCAGGGCCTGCTCATGGAATATAGCAGGGTGGTGCCGGCATGTGAATGATCCCAACTTCTGCAGTTATCTTAAGCAGTGTCATTATCTTACTGCAGGAAACCTGGGCGCTGGATCATTTGAAGTTTGAGTCCTTTAAAACTTATTTGATTTCTGCCCCCTCCCCCAAGAAACAGGGGTCATCCTAGTGGGGGGCTTGATTGTTTAGCTGACAAGGATTTAGATATTTTGATATTATATGAGATCTGCCACTCCCCTGGTATTCTAGGTTTAGTTTTTGTGTATGGTCAATATTTGATTTCTCTTTTAACTGTTTATATTCCCCTTTGTCAAACTGGCTCCCATCATTTGCAAATTTGGTTACAATTGGAAGTAACATTGGAGGAGCTGATAGTCAAATATCCCCAGGGGATGATTATACTCACGGGTGATTTTAATGCTAGACTTGGGCCGAATGATGATGCCCTTATACCCTACTGTGAGGTCAAATCACCTAGTCATAGTAATGTTCTAAGTCACAGGAGGTTCAAAGATAAGAAAATGAATAGCTCCGCTATCATTTTTGCAAAGTTATTATTTGAATTTAACTTGCACATATTGAATGGAGCAGGATTTAGTGATTGTAGTGGAGAACTTACTTTTGTGGGATTCTCTGGCTCTAGTGTGACTGATTATGTTGCAGTGTCTACCAATGCTTTAAACTTATTTAGAGACTTTGCTGTAGGTTTCAACTAATCCAGCGACCATCTTCCACTGCTTTTCTCATTAGACCTTCCAACCCCAATTTGTACCCCCATTGCTGCACAGGCCAACATTGCAGATCAATCTAGGTACTGCCCAGTTAAGTGGTCCAACCATTTAGCAAAATCAATTGAAACCTGGCTACTGGAGGAATTATTTATTAATGTGAAAGCAGATATCTTCAAAGAGCTGGGAGTTTATAATGTACTGAAGCCTTTGACCAGCTGAGTGCAATAATTCAACAGCATATGCTTTCTTACACTGCCAGCAAGACAAAATTAGCCCACTCTCACACAAAAAAAGTCTCAACCGTGGTTCGACCATGACTGTCGCACAGCAAAAAAGAAGGTTCTATCATGCTATGTACAATTTCGAGCTGGTAATCAGTCAGCTCTTCCATCTCAGTATTTTGAATTTAGGAGAGACTATAAGAATCTTATTAGAGTTAAAAAACGTGGGTGTTTGGGAGAGCAAATGGGCATCTTTGGGTGATTTCAGATGTGCCGGCCTCCCTCGTTGCCACGGTCTGGGATCCGTTTCGGATCCCGGACACGAATCAGGTCGTCTGTCCTTTAGACGTGCCGGCCTGATTCCTCTCGGGGATCGGGGAGGGGGTGGGGCTGTGCGACGCGACACCGCACAGCCCCGCCCCCCGATGCCCTCCCCGGTCGCCCACCCTCCTGGAGACGGGTGGGCACATCAGTCAATTCGGCCGCTGCGCCCAATCCGGACACTGTGCCCGATCCTGGATCGTGGCCGGGACCACGCTCTGGACTCAGCGGAGGTAACAGACATTACTCTCTGCCGTTCCGGACCGTGGTCCAGTTAACCACCATTCCGGAGGGGAGGCCGGCCACCCCTCCAGAATGATGGTTATTCAGATTCCCGCCAGAGGTTCACTAGGTGAACCTCTGGCGGGAACCCCTTCAGACGTTACGGGCCCTCCTCCACCACAGGGGATTGGCTGTGGTAAAAGGGAGGCCCGTAACATCTGAAACTACCCCTAATTACAGGCTGCTGACTTAAAAGATAGCAGAAGATTCTGGCAGTTGGTCAATGGGCTTCCTCTGGGAGGCCAAGGCATCTGATCCTGGAAATTCCAAATGTTATCTGGATTAGACATTTTGAATCCCTATATGGTAGGGCTCCAGGGAGGATGGGAACCCTGTGAATGATACTCTTCCTCTCTGGCCACCAGTGACAGACCAGGAGATCGAGGAACTTATTGATACATTTAAAAATAATAAATCCCCAGGTTTGGATTTAATACCAATTTAATTTATAAAAACATTTAGATTCTGGTGGATCCCGCTTTTATCATCCTTATTCACCACTATTAATAAAATTGGGCAGGTACCAGCCAACTGGGAAGTTGCAGTGGTTGTCCCTATTTTTTAAAAAGGGGACTGAGCCGACCCTGCCAACTATAGGCCGATTAGCTTATTGAGTGTGTTGAGTAAAATTTACGCCAAGTGGCCCTTAGGAAAATTTACTCTTTGGGTAGGGAATAGCAGGATTCTACACCCCGAACAGGCAGGATTCCAATGGGGCCGTTCTACTGTAGAACAACGCATGGTATTATACCATATAGCTGAAAAATATATGAAGAAGAGTGGCCGCCTTTGTGTGGCTTTTCTAGTTCTAAAGTCGGCATTCGATGCGGTAGACAGGAATATTTTGTGGAGTAAATTATCAAATACATCTATTGACAGAAGACTGTTATATCTCATTCAGAATCTCCACATTAACTCCTCCTTAGTGGTTAAATCAGGCATTAGCGGTTCCATCATGGAGAAAGTTCTCTCTCCTTCTGGAGTATTATTATTATTATTATTATTATTATTAACAAACATTTATATAGCGCCAGCAGTGTACCTGGCACTTTACAAAGTAATAAAATAGTGGCTCAGCAGGATAAAGAGTCAGACAGAGCAGAGTGAAAGAGGTGAGTTTTAAGGAGAGATTTGAAGGTATGAAGGGAGGGGAGTAAGGCAGGGCTGTGTGCTTGTGCCAGCATTGTTCAATTTGTTCATTTAATGATATCGTTCTCCGACTTGCACAGTTACAATTTTTCCCTCCCAAACTGGCTGATCGACATATAGGTTGTCTAATTTATGCAGATGACATAGCGATTATATCTCTTACCTGTGTAGGCCTACAAAGGCAGTTAAAGGCCTTTGCAGAATATTGTAAGTTCAACAAAATGAGTATAAATTTCAGTAAATCCAAGATTATGATTTTTTCTAAAGAAAGGAAGAGCTACTCTTGGGTATTTGAAGGACAAGCAATACAGCAGGTAATTTTAAAAAAAATATTTGGGCCTTGATTCTCAAACCTCAGGGAGTTGGAAGCAACACTTTGAAAGGGCTGTGTCTACAGCAAAGGGCCCGTCGCTTGCAATTAGGAGGGTTTTTTCGAGTTCTGGTAAGAGTGCGTTTGACTCGGCCCTTAAAGATTTTAATGCAAAATTCAGAGCACAGCTCTTATATGGTGCAGAACTGTGGGCCCCGATAATTTTGTCCAACTTAGACAGGGTACAATCCAAGTTCTTGCAAAAACCTATCAAGGCACCAAGGGGTACCCCTTTGGCAGCAATGAGGGCAGAAACTGGGCAGAGGAGTTAGTCCTCTGTCGCTTGGGCTATGGCCCTGAAATTTTGGTTTAAGCTCCAGGGCTCATGAGATTTGGGGTTGGTAAAGTTCTTGTTAGCGGACCTGTTTCAGGGTAAATGGTTTAGTTCTATGAAATCTCACCTACTTAAGATGGGGTTCTCCATGGATTACCTGAAGAGTAAGGACTTACTTGTGACTAGGGCCGGGATACTACATCGCCATGTTTTTAAACAGACTCTGTCCTTTCGTTTTTCAGGACATAGAAACTTTGGACCATATTATTTTCAGTTGTCATTTATATGATAAACCAAGAGATCAGTTTCTCAATTCTTTTTATTCTCGATACTAGAATTGGCTTTGAATGACATGGATATAGATATATCTAGGAGTATTGTTATCTTTTTAATCAATGCCTTCAAACTGCGCCAGCAATTCCTCCAATCTAAGTATTCCCTGAGCAATCTCTGAGTAACAGCTAGATGAGTCATGGCACTTGAAAGGATTCGAAGATGGAATGTCTGAATTTTATTTTTCAGGCCGGTAAAGTTTTATGGTTTATACTCATGGACCTGTTAAATCGGTGGGTTTTTTGTACCTTATAGATGGGTGGATTATTCAGTATTTGGTATTTGTTTTAAGGTCCTTCTCCTGTGTATTTGTTTGTCTTGTGGTGTTTTGGTTTATATATGTTAATGGTTAATGGCCGCAATAAACTAAATTTGATTTGATTTTGAATGAGGTTGTTCTCTAGAAGAATCTTGCCATATTTGTTGCAGAAGTTGCAAGGTGTGCAGTAAATGAAGGAGGAACCTGCAACAAGACCAATGTTTTGGGGGTGAGGGTAGAGAAAAGGAAACAGTGCTTTCCCAATCAAAATCCCAATGACAGCAATATTAGAAATCTAATACACAGGGTTATAGTTGACATTTAGCTGAATAGCACCTACAGACAAATATGCTTAAATTAAACTACCTACATAACATTCTCTTCTCTCCCTTTCAGTAGCCCATCTCCAGGTTTTTGACAGCTTGCATCTAGGGTGGATCTGACACTGCTTCCCCATCTTTAAAGTCCAGACAGACTTCTTCCGTGAGCTAACACAAAAGTAAAACAGCACAGAGGGCAAAGCCCGAGAGTGCTAAGGGGACACACACAGAGGAATCGGGGATGTTTTCTCACTCCCAGTATAACTTGATAGACAAACACTCCAATCCCTGGATGCAAGGAGGAAATGGTGCTTGAGTTTACAGCCACCAAGCTCCCTTATACCCTGCTTCATGTGCCTGGAAATGGCTCCCTGTCTGCTGGCCGCTCTTTCCCCCCAAACCCAGAAAGCCTCGCTGGAAGTATTGGCCAGCATGTTAGTTTCAGTGGAGATTGGTTACATGCTGCTGCGTTGTTCTCTGCAGCACTGAGAGGAACTGATTAGTCCTGCAGGGGACTGTTGCATGGCTGTGATCTCTGGGCAGGTGTCACTGACACACTAGGACTGCGGCTGGTGCCCACGCAGGGATCCCCGCTCCTTATCGCTGTAGGCACCGCCTGCCAACCAGCTCAATAGAGAAGCAGGGATGGAGCCCTGATTTACACCACATTGCTTCCCATCCAGGCATGGAGGGGCAACCACACACAAAGGAGATTTCTGTGCAGTGGTGTTAGTTACTAGGGGATTGGCTCAGTTATAAGCATCTATTGCGCACCTGGGAGCTGTTCGTGGCTGGGACATCTTTTCCCTGTGGCAGCCTCTTGCCAGGAGAATTTGGACTCCGTGAAGCAAACTCCCTGCTATACCGGGAACATGGGTATTGAAATAAAAAGGGATCAAATCATTCTCTGGATGATCCCCTAAGGCAGGGGTGGAGAGCCTTTTCTTCCCAGGAGCTATTTTGATAATTAGTACAATCTCCGAGGGCCATATTGAAGTTGGGTGCTTAAGGGGTGCACTTAGGGAAAGGAGGGTCCAGTTTGTGGGTGTGTCCCATGGATCTGTTCTCTATCTTTCTGTGCATGACCTCATCTCGGATTCCCTACGCTAAGGCCACTCTTTAAGTGTTTGGTGTAGGAATTGGATTCAGGGACCAGATCCAGGAACTGTATCTGACCCCAGAACTGATGTTCCCCACTCCTACCTTAGGGTAATAATTGTTATGGATGAATTAAAACTGCTGAAACAACTTACAGATGGAGCTAACACAAAAGTAAAACAGCACTGAGGGCAACAGATAGAAAGTCGTGAGTGCTGCACCACATTCATTAGTAAGTATGGGAGTGCTGCTGATCTAGTAGGAATATTTGTTCTCTCTCTCTCTCTCTCTCCAAATTCCATTTGAAAGAGAAACCTTCCCAGAGACACCACAGAGATCTGGATCAGGGATGGGTGCGGGGATTGCCCCTAGCAGGAGAAGGTAACCAGGGTGATTACTGGCCCCCGACAGCCAAGCCACACCCCCCCACGCTTGCTTCCCTCACCGCCACACAGCCAAGTCACCCCCCTTGTTCCCTCTCCTGCCTTACGTAGCCAAGTCACCCCCCTGCCCTTGTTCCCTCTCCTGCCCTCCGCAGCCAAGTCACCCCCTGCCCTTGTTCCCTCTCCTGCCGTCCGCAGCCAAGTCACCCCCCTGTCCTTGTTCCCTCTCCTGCCCTCCGTAGCCAAGTCACCTCCCTGCTCTTGTTCCCTCTCCTGCCTTCCGTAGCCAAGTCACCCCCCTGCCCTTGTTCCCTCTCCTGCCCTCCGCAGCCAAGTCACCCCCCTGTCCTTGTTCCCTCTCCTGCCCTCCGTAGCCAAGTCACCCCCCTGCCCTTGTTCCCTCTCCTGTCCTCCGTAGCCAAGTCACCCCCCTGCTCTTGTTCCCTCTCCTGGCTTCCGTAGCCAAGTCACCCCCTGCCCTTGTTCCCTCTCCTGCCCTCCGTAGCCAAGTCACCCCCCTGCCCTTGTTCCCTCTCCTGCCAAGTCACCCCCCTGCCCTTGTTCTCTCTCCTGCCCTCCGTAGCCAAGTCACCACCCTGCACTCTTGCGCCACAGATTCCCAGATTTGGGGCAGAGAGAGGCGCATGAGAGAGATAGGACTATGTTTCTTGTGATAATCAAGGGAGATTGCTTTGGCCATTAGCAAAGCTGGGCCAGGCTTTTAGGGGACTTGTGCCATGGCCCCTGATGTGGCTGGTTTCAGGGCCATGGTCACAGCCTGTCCTGAGGAGAGATGGGGGATTAATGGGAAGGATCGAGCGGCTCTGTGAGCACAGAGACACTTCCTGGCTGCTGTACTCTTCCTGGCTTTGACAAGGAATTAGGAGTCTTCTCAGCAGCGGAGTGACTGTGTGTCCCAGCAGTTAGGGTGCTGAATTGGGGGCAGAAAGCACCTGGATTCTAGTCCCATGTCTGCTTTGGGTGTCCTTGAACCATTCCCTCTCTTGCTCTTCCCATCACACACTTAGTTTGGACACCCTTTTTCAAAGTGGCCATAAATGCTGTGTAATCTCCGAGCCTGTTATTGGTGCTGGTGATTTCTCCTGGCGCTTCTGAGGGGAGGAAGCTGCTTGGATGATGTAAGGAGCCTGATGGGAGGAGCCTCAACCCCCTCACAAACATTCTTGCTGCAGGGATTCCAGTGTTTGTTGCTAGGTGAAGCAAAACACAAATTCTCAAGGTCAAACCCAGCAGCCTTTGCTCCAAGCTGTATGCAACAGACCCAGAGCATCTTCCTGGGGATGGAACAAACTCATTACAGCCCCACCCCACAACAATCTGTGGGACTCTGCCTAGAGTTCAGGGCTTCAAGATTGGAGAACTAGAAGCATGTTCTTTCTTCCTGCGTAAGCAGAGATTCGTGCAATTTTTACTGTAATTCTGGAAATTTTTACGTAGTTGAGACACCATCTAAAATCACAAGAGCTGGCATGCAACCCTGTAATTGATTTTTTTATTTTTGGAAGGCGGTCAGCTGCAAGCAATCGAAACCTTGTGAATACAGCCTCCTCCTGACTTGGGAATCTCTGATGAGATTTCTGCCACTCTGGTTTCACATCTTATGGGCTCTCAGTGCTCTGCTGTGGAGCTTGAATTTACTTAGGGAATTGTTCAAAATCGAACAGATAGTGAAATAGTATATTGAACTGTCAAATCTTGAATTTCCAGCCAAAGGACATTATCAGTCCACTGGGCGGGCTATCACTGATGGAATCTGAGCTCAGAGCTGCTCACACATCCCAGCTGAGGAAAGTCCCCATTGGAGAGGGAGAGTGGGGTCCTCAGGGTTTGCTGAAAGGGGGTAACTCTGTCAGGGTCCCTGTCAAGGCCTGTCCTAGGTGAGCTTCATTCCCCCCATCCCAGTCTTGCAACCTGGAGACCAGAGCATGTCTGTGAAGCAGCAGCAAAGTTTGCTCCCCAGTGGGCACTACGTGGTGGGAAAGGCTGGTGCCGAGTGGATCAGAACGCGTGGCAGGCTGCTTCCCCCAGCAGCACTGCATAGACTCTCAAGCACTTTCCACTGAGCTTGGCTGGCCAAGCCGAGAGCGTTCAGATTCCTGCTTGCTGAGGCAGCACAAGAACTGGATGCTGGCAGAAAGCAGCTGTTCCCAGGAGTGAGCCACACCCCTGCTCAGAGGTGCTGCTACCTGTACTCCCCTACTGGCTGAAGAGAAACCTTCCCCTAGGTGAAATGTACTAGGTCCATGACCCAACTCTACTGACAGAAAACTCTTCTGCTGTGACATGCTGCCGTGACTCCACCCATCTGAAGTGAATGAATAAGGGTCATGCAACTTTTCATATGGAGTGAAAACTCCGAATGAGGCAAGAGGGTAATTGACATAAAACTGACTAGAACTTCTTGTGGGTGGCTTCTAAAAAAAGAGAGTAATTGACATGAAACTGACTAGCGTTTGAAGTCTTTCTGACTGAGTTGTCTCCTGATAAAGTTATGTGATTTTAAAAGCAGAGTCATGTAACTTTCCTTATGCTGTTTTTTCCACCACCACAAATGACAGTCAGCAGCTGCTTGACTACGCATGCGCCAGCCAGCAGAACTGATTTTTTAATATTTAATAACTTGTGTTTGGCTGCAACAATCATTATCACACTACACCAGCACTTGATCTAGTTTTCATGCTCCAAGGCTGTGAAATCTGGGGCTCAACTCATGGGGGTGGGGGGGAGGGGAACGACAAGAAGGGGGAGGAGATATCAAGGTTTCAAAATAGTGGGGACGCTGTGCATTTTGACCACAATCAATTAACTTTTAAACAGTTATAACTTCTGATTTTCTGGCTGGATCTTCTTCAAACCTTGCACATACGATGGTCCCCACAAATATAAGCCATGGATAAATGTTCAGAACGGTAGCTCAAGTGCTTTCCTCAATATTGGGGCTTCAGCAGTCCCCTGTTTATAATAGAGATCAGTTTTGTCTTTAACTTAAATAATGGTTGCTTACTGAAGAATACCAGAGAAGCAAGAGAATGCTATTCAGCAGAATTGAAGGGGTGGGCACTTTCTGCGGTGCCACAACACACATGGTGAGCTCTGGAGCAGTGGCACAGCCCTATGGACAGCCCTGCCAGCAACCTATGTTTTAGTACTAGAAATTGCATGTTATCTTTATAAATGTACAGAGTACAGCATATCTAGATTTAAATGAAAAGGTCTCTTTATTTAGATTCAAGAGAATTCTGTATCTTTGTTTCTTATTCCATTTCTTGTCACCATGGGCACAACCCTCCATCATCAAAGGATGTTAATTAAGACGTGAGCCAGCTGCAGCCCAGGTTCGGTCCGTGCAGCCCCCACTCACGTTTTGCTTGACCAGCTTAACAAACAGGGAGTTCCCCAGCATGTCTTTCATGCACTTGTGGGCAGCCCCCACTGGCAGCATCAATGAGAGCAAGAGCTGAGAGACGGGTAGGAGGCAGTCCTCAGATGCTTCTTGGATGCTCTTATGATTTCCGCCTTTGACTCTATGGTCATGATACTGTACATGTGGAGGCACTGCCCACAACCTAATTAATGGGACATGGATATGTGGGTACACATGAGCTTGCACACAGCAGACTCCACATTCTCTAAGACCTCGCTGTGAGTGGGGCTGCAGGTCCCGTGGGTGGTGGCCCGAAGTCCCAGTGGGGCAAACACGTAATATATTAGCACCTGGTGTGGGCTAACATCTCATTCGTTAACACCCAAAGTCTATTTATTTATTTATTTATTTATTTTTAAAACTTATACCCAACCCCTCCTACCAGTGGCAGCTCGGGGCGGCTTACAACAATTAAAACAATAAAAAAACATTAAAAAGGAGGAAATAGAAATTTTCAATGTGTTTCCACACATTGAAAATGGAATTGTGCCCTGTATGGGTTTCATTCTCATAATTTAAAATGTTTTAATAGAAATAGATATGCCCCTTGTCTATCAGCTTCCTACTGCTCAATGTAGTACTTTTTCTAAAGATAGATACTAAGTATATTTATAATGGTGTGATTGGTGCAATAAACAACTCAACTACAAGTGTTTATTCTGTGTACAAAGTGCTAGACACCAAGTTTTAAAAGCCGAAGCTTTTTTTCACCTGCAATTTCTTTTCAGTCACCATCCATGGACACGTGTGACTACAATAATAAAGCAGATAAACATTTTCACTTATGTTACTAGTTTTATTATTCTATTTTCCTTTTCTTTATTTTCTTTTGAAAGATTTGCACATGAGAATAGCTTTCGACTGAAAGATTCCTAATGGAATGCAAGCATTCTTACTTTTTGACAGTTCCTTTTTTTAAAGGAACAGTCTACCCCTTGTCCCAAAATCATCATGATTGCTTGAGAAGCAAAACATCTTGCCCCTTGGATTCTATACAACTTCTTCCTTTGCAGACAAAAATAATACCAAACTCTTCCAGTCAAAACACAAACCAACCTTTGGTGTCAATGTGAATTATGTACTTTGAACTGCAGATGTTTGGAAGCACTTATACTTATATACATAGATTTTATCCTTTTGTATGTAAAATGATTTTTTTTCTTCCTATAAATAAAGGAGTCTGTGTACGCAATAATCACTAGAAAAGTTTTTTCATTAAAAATAATTTTGAACTAAGTTTTTCTAATGTGTTGAAAGAAAAACCTTTTCTTCAAAGTTCAGGCAAATAGTCATCAAATGTATTTAAATGTTTATTTATACAATGCCCAACAGCTTAAAACAACCAGGATTTCAAAAAAGTGCTTTTGTAGTTCTTAGGCCTCAGAAACATCTGCATTTTTAGAATTTATATTTGATTTCTAAGGGAAACATTTCATCATGCAAATATTTTATGCAATGGTGCATTAGTGTCTTCCTCTGTCAGAAGCTATCAATATATTTCTTCTAATACTGATGAAATAGCTTTTGATCCTATGATACAGTAATAGTCAAAATCTGCAGCTGTAAAGGAGTCATTTAGCATCCAGTACACATTACTTGGTTTCTTTTTACTAAATGCTTGCTTATTAATACGACAAAGAAAAGCACAAAGCAAGACTTCACTTATTTAATAAAAATTAGGGGTTGGACTTTCAGTTTTAACCAAAACAGCCTGAAAATGCTGACGACACTCAATTGTACCTCTCTTTTACATCTGACCCAGGCCCTGCGGTCTCGGTGCTCACCTAGTGTCTGCAGGCTGTGGGGGACTGGATGAGGTCTAGCCGACTGAAGCTGAATCCCGACAAGTCAGAGATGATGCTCTGGGTGAGGGGGGTTTACCCGTCATTGACAGGGTCCATCCTGTGTTAACATCTCAGGTGCAGAACTTGGGGGTAACTCCTGGATCCACAGCTGTGCCCGGATCTCCAGGAGGCAGCTGTGGCCAGGAGTGCCTTTTGCCAACTACATCTGGTGAGATGGCTCAGTCCTTGTATCTCAGACTCCGACCTCACCACTGTTATTCATGCATTTGTCATCTCAAGGCTGGATTACTGTGGGTATTTTCAGACGTTACGAGATCATGTTCAACCACAGTCAATATCCTGTGGTGGGGAATGGTCCCGTAACGTCTGTTGGGGAACTGGAAGTTCCTCCCCAGATGTTTGCCATGGTCAATCAGGGCGGGGAATCACATTCACCATGCGATCGGCTGAACCGGCGCCGATCGCATGATGAATGCGATTCCCCGCCACGATGAAGGGCCTGTCTCATCTGGACAGAAACCACGGCCCAGAATCCCCAGCGGGATTCCGGGCCATGGTCAATTTGGCCGGGCGCTGTGGCTGCATTGGTCGCGGCACCCGCCCATCTCCCCAGATGGCGGGTGGTGGGGGACCATGGGGGGGCAGGGCCGAGCGGCCGCATGTTGTGCCGCACGGTCCCGCCCCCTCCCCGATTCCCCGCTGGGATCAGCCGGCACGTGTGTTAGACATGCTGGAGTGATCCCGGTGGGTAATCATTTGGGTGATTCCGGGACGGGGCAAATGTCGCCCCGTCTTGTCTGAAATCACCCTGTAATGCGCTTTACATGGGGCTGCCCATGGTGACGTCTGGAAATTGCAGCTGGTGCAGAATGTGGTGGCCCCTTCTACTTACCAGGATGGGCCACCGGGAGCACATTACACCGGTGCTCTGGGCTCTGTACTAGCTGCCTATAGTTTTCCAGGCCCGATTCAAGGTCCTGGTCTTGACCTATAAATCCCTAAACAGCCTCGGCCCTAGCTATTTGAAGGACCACCTCAGTTCCTGGGCAGCTCCTGTGGATGTTGGGGGGTGCCCTCCTGGAGGTTCCACGCTATAGGCAGGTAGAGACAGACAGATGGGTATTCTCGGTGGCCACTCCAGTGCTGTGGAACTCACTCCTGGTGGGGGGTTCCACCTCAGCCCAAGTCTCCTCACATTTCAGCATCAGTGCAAGACAAGGCTTTTCTGCCAGGCATTTAGTGGGGGGTGGGGGATGGCTGAAGGGTCATTCTGGGCGGGAGGTGGGGTTTTGTTTCTTATTTTATGCACACTTCTGATGTTCTTAATGTTCTTAATGGATTGTTCATTTTAAACTGTTTTAATATTGTATTTTATTGTTGTTTGATTGTAATGCAAGTTGCCCCAAGCTGCCGGAGGCAAGAAGGGCAGACCCACACTAGACACCACTACACTGTTGATTCATGTTCAGTTTGTGATCCACTATAACCCCAAAATTAGAACTAAAACAAGTACCCACAAAACCAGGTATATCCATCGAATTTTCAGTACCCGAATTGACTGGGGGTGTTTTTAGAAAAGCACCTCCCCACCCATTACCCACCCACCATTCACATTGCAGGGGCATACTGGCGCCCTATGCAGCCCTGCAACTTGCATGATGAGTAGGTGATGTGTGGGGAGGTGCTTGTCTAAAAGCACCCTCAGTAATATCGGGTTCCAATCAGTAGTTGATTTTGACTTGATGTCCTGGAATGCCCTGGAATGTTGACTTCTGGTCCTGATTTTTTGGTTTTCCACTGACTTTTCTGTCTTTGATCCTGATTTCCAAATCAGTAATCAGAAGGGGAAAAAAAAAATAGGTGCTGAAAATTATTGATTTTTTTGATAGTTGGGTAGCTAACTGGTAATTGAGTAGGCCATCGGATATAGAACTCAGTTTCTGTTTCCCCTGTAGTTTTTCCACTTTCCTCCCGCCTGTTTTAGCAGAACAGAATTCCAGTAACTAGATAGTGGATCAAACACTTATTATTGATTCTATAATGGGTTTCAAAGATAGGTTAACTCAGCTGAGGAGGTTTGTACTTTTGAATGCATCTTGTATATAAATAAGTGAGCTCTGTTTTACATGAAGGTCAAATTACACATTCAATTTTCTAATTTTATGCTATAATTCAAATAAATAATTCATAAACTAGGCATGTAAGCGGATAAGTAATACTCAAGGAAACGGGTTAGTATGCTCACACCCTCTTAACTAATCTGGGATAACACCTCATTCTAGATTTGTAGAGACAGTGGAAACCCATATAGTACAATGGGCTTTAAAAGGTCCAGATCCCTGTGTATTGTATATATCACAAGGATCAATATTACCATCCCCACTGGTTCAGCACACTGAGACTTTTAATTATTTTTCCAATATTGCAAAGAATATGCCCTAGAAGCACACAAACCATTTAAGACAATTAAGCATTTTATATTAAAAATAATAATGAACAAATATTTATTTTCCAAAAGAATTTGTGCATCTTTCTTAACCAAAATCCTTCTTATTGGCTACAGGTTCGTAAAATATGGTATATTTGCTGGTGGGAACATTTTTATATTCAGTGCATAGTAGCAATTACAACAAAAAGGATTTTAGAATGAAGAGAAAACAATTCTAATGTCATTAGCTTGAAATACTACACAGCACTGCTTAGCATGTTTAACTAATATGAAAAATACATGATGAACAAATTAACAGCCCAATCCTCAAAATGCTCCAGTGGCACCAGTCCCATTGATTTCAGTGGGATTTGCAATGGTGGACTAATTTGAGGTTTTAGACCCTTCATCTTGGAGACAACGTAGAATGAATTCCTTTCAGCCACTGGTCTAGAACAACAGTATGAAGTATAAGTAAATATGGTAGAATGGGGCCTCCTACGCAAAGCTTCTTTGTTTGGTCTCAGTGCTTCCCATTCATTTGTGTACTACTTATTGAAGTAGTAAGTAGTCAGAGATGCTTCAAATTCCACTCTTGTGATTTGGTGACAAACACATCTAATGTTTTGGAGAGACTACTGAATTATTTTGTAGGACATTCTCAAAAACTTAACCGGCTGACTTCCGTCATATCATTAACTTGTGCAGGTCCAGCCATATGATTGGGGGAAGGGTCAACTAGATACCTTGAGCCCCCTCATCCCTTGAGGCCCACTGATAGGGATGGGTGAACAGAACCGAGTTCGGAAATTCGGTTCAGTTCAGTTCGAAAATCGTGTTCAGTTCGGAAGTTCGGTTCGGTCGACCGAACTATTCGAGTTCGGTCTGAACTTCTGAACCGCGTTCGCCCATCCCTACCCACTGATTGGCCTTGGGCAAGTCACTCTCTCATAGCCTCAGTTCCCCACCTGTACAATGCTAATAGTAATGACTTACCTCACAGAACTGTTGTGAGGGGTGAACTAGCTCAGCTTGAGGGGCAGTGGGGAATGAGCAGGGGAGCAGTGGCAGCCAGGACCCAGAGGAGCACCCGGCACTGTAAAAGCACTGTGAATACTGAAATTGCTGTATAAATGATAAATCATAATTCTTCCAGTAAGATAGGGATCCAGTGGCTGTGGCTAGGAGCTGTGGGAATACCCTTCCTGATGTTCTTAAGATTTTTTCCCCCCTACAATCTCTTAACTATGCACATCTGGCTAGCCAGCAGTGTTAATATAATGGGTGTTCCAAATAACCATTATCCTGTTCCCTCAAACTTAAAGATCGTTGCTTTTGTGTTTGTTTTTAAAGGAGGCATGCATGATGGAGAATTTTCTCAAGATACAGCAGGTGACCGCAGTAAAAAAAAATGCTCATCCACAATTCTCCTGTATCCATCCTGAGTGTGGGGAACGAGGAGGCCTCTTCTTGTGTGCAGGACCAAGGATGTGCATGGATCCTGTGCACTGGAAGAGACCTCTTCGCTCCCCCATCCCCATTGAGAAAAGCCCAGTATGGGAAGAACTCAGCTCAGCTTGAGTGGCGGTGGGGAATGAGCAGGGGAGCAGTGGCAGCCAGGACCCAGAGGAGCACCTGGCACTGCAGCCAGGCAGTGAGTCAGCCCAGGGAGTCAGGCTAACCCTGTCCCCTGATGGCTGATTGCCATCCAAAACTGGATGACAATTGGCCAGGAAAGCTTCTCTGTCCACCTCCCCCCCATAAGCTTGTTGGAGTGGCGCTAAGTCAATGTCATCTCTGTGGCACCAGTTGTGACCGGGAGTTGGGGGCGTCCCCTCTCTCTGGCTGTCCCCCAAAGCATCACTGGACCAGTCATGACTCAATTACCCCACTTACAGCAACCACTGAGCACCACTTTCCCCAGAGTGTGCCAGCCTGTAAGGGGTTCATTCTTCATTGCCTGTAATCTCAGGATTCCACGGTGATCAGAAAAATAATAGGTTAGGCTCAATTTGGTGTTAAATCAAGAATGTCCCCAGTCAGTATCCTGTGCCAGTAACTACATAGATACATGCTTTATAATGAGAAAGTTTTATATTAGACTTGACAGATAATCTGTTGGTTCAGAGTGAATACAGAAGGTGCATAATAAAATGGAATCAAAATAGTGTGCAATGCTAACTCCACTTCCCTTAAACTTCCCTGTTTAAGTTCTTACCTAGGTTCAGGTCTACTTTTATAAAGCAATTTATCTCATTTGCCATGCAGACAGGCTAGCCCAGGCATCACATGAAGAATGCTGCTTCTAAGGAATTCTCCTCCAAGATCTCTCTCCCACTCGGGTGCTATCAAGCACCCCTAAAATATTCATGCTGTTCCTTGTTTTCTCTTTCTGCCTCTCCCTTGGTACCTGTCTGAGGCCACACTGGCTACTTGAATATGTATTGGGAGCATATCCTTGTCTGGGCCAGGCTTGGCTTATCTTAATTTGATAATTCCTATTCCATTTTCTGAGCTTTTACTAGACCTTTCATTCCAGTTTACGCAATCAATATTTCACATCATATAATCCACACTATGTTGTTCTATATGTTACATTTAGACACCAAACACCCCAAGGTTTCATCAACTGGTTTTACAATGTTACTGCTGAGAAACCTTGTATTCGTGTCATATTAGTAACTCATAGCTTCTTCCATGATACCTCTCCAGTGAGCTTTACAGAATACAGAGATCCAGACTTGTTGCAGGATTTACCAATTAATCCATAACTGCCATTTCTGGGCAGTTATGGATTAATCTGAATATGTAACGACCATCCCTATCAAATGGAGATATCACTCCTCACTTTTACTTTATCCCCATTTCAAAAAGTGTTCATATTAGCTTATTCTGATATTAAGTTATTATTAAGCTATTAAGTTTAATAATAGTATTATTAATTAATAATAAATAAGTAAGTACTAATAATTAATACATAATTATCCATTAATAATTAATACTATCAATCAAATTATTAATCAATACTATGGATTATTAATTAATAATGTTAATTAATAGCAATAACTAATATCAATAATTGTAAATGGTTACAATTATTAATCATTAATAAATGATGAATAATATACATCACATATTAATTCATATTATTATTTAATGATTAATATTAATCAAATATTAATTGAATCTTGATAAAATTAATTAATGTTAATAATATTATTAATATCTTAAGATATTATGTTAATATTCTGATATTAACTTATTCTTAGAGATAACTGACCCTTCAACTTCTTCTACCAAATTATTATGGGACACCTTTGAGGCCTAATTGAGCAGGTATAGTTATGTGTCTGACAAAAAGAAGAAACTAAGGAATGTTTTTATAGCCAGAGAGAAAATAAAGTAAAATAATTTTATATATAATACCCCACCACCCCATCTCCCAATTTGTTGTAATCTCAGATCAGCTGTAGATATGAACTTCACAAGTTACACATAGCACAGGCTTTTATCTCAGACAGGATTTTTGGGAAGCAGGTGGTGGAAAACCTGTCAAGTTGCTGGCATATCACCAAAGACAAAATGCTTCCT
The DNA here is from genome assembly GCA_003113815.1 of Sphenodon punctatus. Classification (NCBI taxonomy): domain Eukaryota; kingdom Metazoa; phylum Chordata; class Lepidosauria; order Sphenodontia; family Sphenodontidae; genus Sphenodon; species Sphenodon punctatus. The sequence goes on along the minus strand of QEPC01014119.1, from coordinate 1,545,880 downwards.
TAAACAGTCACAGTGATTCGTGATAAACATCACCAATTATGTACATCACCTAAAGAGGTCAATAAAGAGTTAATGTTTACAAAGAACTACACAAATTAGATGCAAATAGTTTCATAGATGCTCGACCAATTTTTCAAAAAATATTACTCTACCACAAATCACTTCTGCCCAGACTGACAGTCTTGAACAGAGGAGGAGTTAACCAAGTCAGTTAAGAACATGAAAATATGGAAAGCCCCTGGGTCATCTGGTTTTCCTGAAGAGCTTTGTAAACACTTCCTTGAACTCTTGTCTGAGATGGAGCATAGGGGAGGAGGCACTCTTTCAGGTATGTAGGACCCAAACCATTAGGACTTTATAAATTGAATTGTGCTTTGAAAGTCACTAGAATCCAGTGCAGGCTTGTTCTGAAGTACAGGTGTAATGAACTCTTGGTGCCTCTCCCACCCCATCAAAAGGTGGGGTGTCATGTTCCACGTCAACTGCAGCTTCTGAAAAGTCATCAGGAGCGTCCCGATATAGACAGGATCTTATGTTCACTGTGTTTTCTCCATTGCTGCCAATGGGGAAAATGCAGTAAACGTGAATGCTTGCATATAGAGTACATTATGGTAGTCTAGCCTCAAGCTTATTTAAAATCAAGGCACTTGTTAAGACATTAGCTGGGCCCACATGCTCTAGCACCAGAACAACTAGGAACTCTTGGGATTGCTATGTAAACTGCCCAGACACACATCCACCACATATGCACTGCTAATGAAGGAAGACTCTTTTTGATCAGAGTGTTTTGTGAAAGCATGGCAAGGAAATCTATCAAAACCCTTAAAAATAACCCCAATTGCAAAATATACTGCTCAGTGTTAGCAATGCCACTGTAGACCTCAGGCTACACTTGTAAACCACATTTTTGATGTTGTTGGGTTGATAAGGTTTTAGTGCTTATAAAAAATTAAATCACAAAAAAGGAGGTGAAGGCTCGACAACGGAGGGAACACACAGAAACAGGAGAGATGAAAATAAATATAGCTGGTTTATATAGGGGAGGAGAGAAACAGGAAGCCGATGAGGAAAGGAAAATGAACAGATTAAAATGTATGCTATCTAAAAGTTAGTTTAAAAAAAATTAAAATTGGGTGGGGCAGAAATCATGTCTCATGCTGCTCTACATAGTCCGCTTCACATGGGCTTCAAGCGGTGTCCAAGTCAGAGAAGAGATTGTAATATATGCAATTGTTTTCAATATTAGGGCTCTGAGCCTGGCTAGATGAGCCAAGTCTTTAGTTGCTCCTATTTGTGGCCACAGGCTGCATTAGGACTCAAAAGAATATAATAAATGAATAAAATAAATAGAGGTCCTAGGTCAGTCCCAACCCAACTGGCTTGTGGGCAAGAAGTGACTTGTGACACTGGCAAGAGCAACCCCTCTATAACAGCTGCTAATCTGTGTGGGCACTGCTCTTCCTGCAAAATAGTTAAGTGAGCCACAGCTGTAATTTTATGAGTAAGCAAAACTGAATAAAGGCAGTCAATGTGGAATGATGTAGATGACCACTTAACCTTGTAAACTGGTACAGTTGCCTGAACAGTTTGGTAACCATGGGTAAAAACAAACATGACTGTAATCCATTCTGGCTAGCTTTGTTCCACTGTGGTCCACGGGTCAGTCACATCTGTGCTTGGGCCCCCAGATGTTTGCCACCACGGAGCCCGGGTGTGTGGGCAGCTAGCCCAGGTTATCACTCAGCAAACTGCTGAAGTCATAGCCCAGGCTACCATCTCCCTCATCCCCATTAGGACCAGTCTGGAGCAAAGCAGTTAGAATGTATATTCTGACCTGGCGGGATCCATCCCGGATCAGGTCCGCCAAAGCTGGCTGCCATGATGGTTTGTGATTGGCTGCTATGTCTGCCCATCATGGCGAGGGCCACTGAGCACAGTGCGGGGGCAGGGCTGGGACGGGTCCTCAGCCAGGGTCATACGTGGTTGGTTTCCCAATCTGACCTCGGCCATGACAGCAGTGTGGCAGCAACCCGACCTGGCCAGGGTTGCCACTGCTCTGCTGTCACTTCTGTTTTTAACCCAATTCTTCAAACCAAGGGTCAGGATCCTCAAGTTTGAGGGCCAAATATGGCCTGTAGCTATCTTTTAATAGGGCCTTTTCCAGTTCCTGGATCTGGCCCCTGAATCCAGTTCCTACCCCCAAGCACTGATGGACTGAGCTCAGGATAAGGATCAGAGATGAAGGCATGCATACAATGCTAGGTAACAGATCCGTGGCACATATCTATGATTTGTACCTTCGCTTCCTAAGCGCATCCTTTAAGCACCCCTGCCCCCAACCTCTGCACTCTCAGAACTTACAGCAATTTTCAAAATGGCCCCATGGAGGGAAAAGGTTTCCTACCCTTGCTATAAACTGTTGGCTGAAGCAACACCTTTCCATACTGGTCTTTTCTTTACAGACATTTCAAAGCTGTAAAAGCAAATATCCAGCTTGCTTGAGTCTCTTTTTAAACTATTCCTAGCAACGAGGAATCAGATTCTCAGATTAATGCAGAGTGTTCTGCTGTTGATATAGCTATGTTTCTGTAGAACTGTAACCTTGTTTGGTTGAATACTACTAATGTAAGTTGATGGACAGGAAAACAAATTCTGTAAACAATCTGTCATTCTAATGAGCTGGTTTTCAAATAAGCTTCAATGGATTTTCTTGAAATCCATATGCAAACAAGACTATTGCCTAAACGTTAAGTTGGCCGTTATTGCACAAAAGGACAGGAATGTTTCTTGTCTTTTTAAAAATACCACCATAGTAGCTGAGGAAACAGGTATCAGCGATCACTGTGCAACTGCCATAGTTTAATAGTTCATTAATTTCATTGTCCAGTTATTTTAATAATGGGATCACAGGTGCTTTGTCATGGTACACAAATTATCTGCTTGCCATTTTAAATACTGAACTCTCAGCTGAGCTGTCAATTGCTTCATTCTCAGACAGATTTAGCAGGTAATTTGGGCCCCGAAGCAGTTTTTTTTAAAGCAAACCTGTATTAATTCATACTCCATGTATTCCACAACAGTAATTTATTTATTTATTTATTTTAAAAAATTGTTAGCCCGCCCCTCCTGCCACAGGTAGCTCGGGGTGGCTCACATCAGGTAAATATAAAAACACTTAAAACAACTTAAAACTACTTTAAAAGGAGGTACCAAATACCCCACCCCCACTCAAACCCCCATCCATCACCCATCTTCTAAACGTCTGATGGAACAGCCAGGTCTTACAACTTCATCGAAATGAGGGGAGATCAGCGGCCAGCTGGGTCCCCACTGGCAGGCAGTTCCACAGCCGTGGTGCGGCCACTGAGAATGCCCTCTCCTGTGTGGCCCCCCAGAAGACTTAGGGCATCTCGAGCAAGGTGCCCCCGGATGACCGCAGGGGCCGATCCAAAGCCTGGGGGGTGAGGTGGTTTAGGGCTTTATAGGCCAATACCAACACCTTGAATCGGGCCCAGAAAACCACTGGCAGCCAGTGCAGAGAACGGAGCACCGGTGTAATGTGCTCCTGGCAGCCCAGCCCCAACCAGAAGCTGGGCCGCCGCATTCTTCACCAGCTGCAACTTCTGAGCTGTCACCATGGGTAGACCCACGTAGAGTGCATTACAATAGTCCAACCTTGAGGTGATGAAAGCATGGATGACGGTGGCCAGGTCAGAGTCTGAGACATATGGCTGGAGCCGTCGCACCAGCTGTAATTGGTGAAAAGCACTCCTCACCACAGCCTCCACCTGGATATCCAGGTGGAGCTGCACGTCGAGGAGCACCCCCAGACTTTGAACCTAGGAAACCAATGGAGGACAGACCCCGTCTGATGGAGGCCGCCATCTCCATTGGCTTACCCACCAACACCACCTCCGTCTTGTCAGGATTCAGCCTCAGTCGATTTGCCTTCATCCAGTCCCCCACAGCCGTCAGACACCGGGTAAGTACCGAGACTGTCGGGCCTGGATCTGTTGAAAAAGAGAGGTATAGCTGGGTGTCATCAACATATTGATGACACCGCATGCCAAACCTCCTGATCACCTCACTGAGTGGCTGCATATACACGTTGAACAGAAGAGGGGACAATTGTTCTTTGTTGGCTCATCCCAGTTATAATTTTTTTTTTAAAATTGGGAATTTATTTTTAATTTTTTAAAAAAAAAATTACAACAACCTTCCCTAGTTATAATTTTTTTTTAAAATTGAGAATTTCACTAAAATTATATTGGGGGTAAATTAGGGGTAAATTTGGTCCCAATTGTAATGAATGGGAAAATGAGGGGTACCAGGAGGTGTGTGTGTGTCATATTCACCCCAAACATTCAATTCAACCCCCAGTACTATAATTTTGGGAATGCTGCATTGCTATTGACCCTAAATACCTTTTGTGTTACTATTGTTTCTGCACCACAAACAGCAACTCTTAATAAAATTTAAAATTTTTAGGTTAAATTGGAGTCATTTTCAAACAATCATTTATTTTTTCCAATTGTGACTTAACTGGAACCCTCATGAGAGGGTTTGAAGTTGGGTGCCATCAGTATACTGATGACAACTAGCTTTACCTCTTGTTTTCATCTAACCCACCCCCGGCCATCTCGGTGTTTATCCGCTACCTGGCTGCTGTGGAGATTGGATGAGGTTAAGTCTGAGGCTGAATGGAGGTGATGCTGGTGAAGAAGGGCGAAGGAGTGAAGGCCCCCATCACTGATGGGGTGCGTCCCTCCTTGGTCCCCCAGGTCTGGAGCCTGGGAGTGCTTACTCGATGCACAGCTCCGTCTGGATGCCCAGGTGGTGACTGTGGCGACGAGCGTTTTTGTAAATTACATCTGGTCCGCTGTCTTCGGCCATATATTTCCAGCCCCGACCTGGTCATCGTCATCCATGCATTTATCACCTTGAGATTAGACAACAGCAACACACTTTCCACAAGGTTACCCTTGGTGACGTCCCAGAGACTGCAGCTGGTGCAGAATGCGGCAGCCCATCTCCTGACGGGAATGGGCTGTCGGAAGCATACAACACTGGTGCTCCGTTCTTTGTACTGGCTGCCTATAGTCTACTGGTCCCGATTCAAGGTGTTGGTGTTGACCATTAAGGTCCTATATGGACCCTGCTTATCTGCAGGACCGCCTCAACCTCCGTGTCCTGGATCGGTCCCTACGCTCATTCGGGGGAGCCCTCTTGGATGTTCCCTGGGTCTTCCGGGTGGCATCCTCCGAGAGGGCGTTCTCGGTGGCCACTCCCCAGCTGTGGAACTCCCTCCAACTGGAGATCCACCTTTCCCTGGCTCCCTCATCTTTTCGTAAATCCTGTAAGACCTGGCTGTTCCGCCAGGCTTTTGTTGAGGGAGACTGGTAGTGGGTGGGGAGATGTGTTTTGTTTTGCTTTTTTGGGGGGGGGGGTTTGAGGTTTTTTTAGTTTGGCCCTTTGTTTATTTTAATGAATTTGAATTATTTCTATTTTATATTGTTTTATCACTTTGTATTTCTATTTGTTGTATGCCGCCCCAAGCTACTGTGTGGCAGGAGAGGGTGGGTTAGAAGTAAATAAATAAATAAATAAATAGAGTCTAGTTTATCCCAATTCCAGATTAATATAGTGCGTTTTTCATTCGTCTGAGGGCTATGCGTCTGTTCTTGATTTTTTTGCTGCGTAATGTGTTTTCCCCAAACATCTTCAAATGCTAATGAAAGTTACTCTAGATTTAATGGGCTGTGAGGAATTAAAAAATAAAATAAAATCCTAACTAGAAACATTAGAGGAGAATCATAGAATTTTAGAGTTGGAAGAGACCTCAGAGGCCATCTAGTTGAACGCCCTGCTAAATGCAGGAAATCCACACCTACAGCAGAAAGCTTAAACAATCCTGACACTGACAACATATATTTTTAGATAAGCAAATGATAGAGCCTTTTCAGATCCACACACTATTTTAAGGAACTAGGATGTAGCAGGGGTGGCCAAATTGTGGCTCAGGGTCGTATGTAGCTCTTGGACAGCTGAAGTACGGCTCTTGGCCAAGGCTGGTCCTGGGTCCTGTACTGCCTTTGTCTAACTTGATTGCACCCAGGCCTTGACAGCTGAATGGCAGCTGCTCCTCTGTATCTCAGCAGCCAGATATGCAGGGCATCAGCTTCACCGACCAATCACAAAGGTGGCAAGTTGTGTGTGTGTGTTTTGTGGCTTTTGGCCACAGGGAGATTTTGGTACGTGGCTCTTGGGGTTGGGAATGTTGGCCACCCATGGGATATACAGTACACTAGCTTTCACTGTTTTAACTGGAAAAAATACGCACATGTAGCATGATGGATTAGAATTTAAACAAAAGAATGTGTACTCTGCACATGCACTCACACGTATCCTTTGAGCTATATAATTATCGTTCTCCTTCCCTCCCCCCCACACCAATTACTTTAGCACTTCTTCCATTTCAAAGATTGGCCAATGTTCAGAACCTTTATATAAAAAAATAAACCTCAGAGATTTTTTAAAAATATAATTTTTTGCACAATCTTATTAAAATGAATCACATACTAAGGGCACACTTCTCCAGCCACTGAAAATGACTCAGCTCCCATTGACTTTAATTGTGAAACACTGCACCATGAGGGATACCAAGTATGTGAAGCTACACTTCAATAAAGAAAACATTTAAGAAAGCTATTTAACTTAAAACACTGGTTCAGAATCGATGACCGTCTCAATTTTGACTACGGTGCTGACTTCTAAAATGTGAGATTATATATCTATACAATACATTAAGGATATATTTGTGATCTACAAAAAGCTCCATCAAAAATATTTGTATTTGATCATCTAGACATGTCTGTTTTGCAATAAAAAGCTTTTCTCACTTCATTAAAATTATTCTTGGGGTCTGGGTTGAAAAAGAAAGCTTCTTCAGACATTTTAAGGACAGAATGTCCATCCCTAATGAGAGATTTGCTGTTTCCTCAAAAAATCCATCCAAAACCTCACAATCACTTTCTGAGACACAGAAATGCCTACAAAATTGTTAAGGGCAGGATGAGAAGTAAGACACTAAACTTAACTAGCTCCGTGTCTCCAGCCACTTCCAACACTCATGTGTAATCAATCTCTAATTAAACAGAGATTTAGGAACTCTTAAGCAAAATTAGAAAACCTAGAAAATGTTACAACATCCATTGAAAGCAAAGTGGCAGGGCCATCTGTCAAAACAAACAAAAAAGTTCAATGTGTGACCACTGCTGAGATGCATCTGGCTATTACAGAAGAGATTTCTCAAGTCATAAAAAGAAAGTGTAACAAGTCACACAGCTGGTAGTTAAATGCAGTTTGGACCTAAAATGGAAAGCAGAACATTCTGAAATTAGGGTACAGCTGAAGAATATAAACTTACAGGAGTTCCCTCTCAGAGAGAGTTGCTGGGTTCTATTTATTTCCTTAAGATTTTTTTGATTAGTTTTACAGTCTGGTTTAACTTGAAGATCCCATATCCATCTCCCTCTTCCTAAAAATGCCACATACAAATTCTACTGTAATCTAGGATTTTCCAGAAGTGACACTGCAATTGAAATACTTTTAGAAGAATATCTGTATTTGAAGAAACTAGATGTAAAAGGAGACAACCTTCAGAGAGGGAAAAGACCTGACCAGAGTATCAAAAAATCAGGCTTGACAGCAAGGTATCCAAGACAGTACCAAACCAGAGTAGTAGAAGCTTTCCAGCATAATCTGGCAGCATTAGGAGTACTGGTCTCCATCTTGTGGTTGATTTGCCAGGAGATAAGTTAGGGGTGCTGCTATTAATGATGTATTAATTATTATTATAAGCATTTGTATAGCACCAGCTGTGTACCTGGCACTTTACAGAGCAATAAGATAGACGTGGTCCCTGCCTACAGCTTACAATCTAATAGACACGGAGCAGGGAGACAAGGAGAGGGGACATAGGGAGAGACAAGGGATAAATAACATTCAAGCGGATGCGAAGTCTCAGGCCGCTTTTAGACGTGCAGCTGGATCAGGCGCGGGAGCGGCGAAACAGCCGCGGCGCTGTTTTAGACAAACCGAAAGTGGATGTTGTGCGCATGATCCGGCGCCGCGCATTCTTTTCCGGCCGCGTATGTCACCCCAGAGAGATCAGGGTGGTTCGCTTGTGGTCGGCAAAGAATGCGCGGCCCCGGATCACGCGCACAACTTCCGCTTCTGGTTCGTCTAAAACAGCGCCGCGGCTGCTTTGCCAGTCCCGCGCCTGATCACAGCTGCACGTCTAAAATCGGCCTCAGGTGCACATGCTTGGCTTGGTTGCAGTTAGGCAGGAGTCTGCGGGGAGGGCACAGAGTAAATATTGAGAGGAAAGTTCTAACAGGCGTCAGGAAAGGCGGCGAGGAAGAGGTGGGTTTTGAGGACAGAGAAGAGGGAGAGGAAGGGTAGGGAGGAAAGATAAGGAGTTCAGTCTTAGCCATGCTGAGCTTGAGCTGACGTTGGGACATCCAGGCGAAGATATCAGAGAGACAATTGATGAGGCGAGCTTGGACAGAAGGGGAGAGGGGGTGGTAGAGAAAGAGAGTTGAGTGTTGTCAGCATAGAGGTGATATTGGAAACCATGGGAGGCTATGACTTTGCCAAGGGACAAGGTGTAGCTAGAGAAGAGGAGCAGGCCCAGGATAGAGCCTTGGGGAACCCCAAGAAAGGGGGAGGGAGGAGGAGTAGGAATTGGAAAGAGACACATTAAAGGAGCGGTCAGAGAGGTAGGAGGAGAACCAGTCAAGGACAGAGCCACAGAAGCCTAGGGAGCGAAGAGAGTCCAGTAGGAGTGAGTGGTCGATGGTGTCAAAGGCAGCAGAGAGGTCAAGGAGGACAAGAATGGAGTAAAGGTGCTTAGATTTAGCGACAAGTAGATCATTGGTGATCTTGGCAAGGGCAGTTTCAGTGGCGTGAAGGGGGCGGAAGCCAGATTGGAGAGGGTCCAGGGTGGAGTTGGCAGAGAGGAGATCCAGGCAGCGGAAGTAGACAACATGTTCCAGAAGCTTAGAGATGAAGGGTAGGAGGGAGACCGACCGGTAACTAGAGGGGTCGAGGGTGGACTTTTTGAATATGGGAGACACAGTAGCATGCTTGAAGGCGGAGGGGAAGGAGACAGTGGAGAGGGAGAGATTAATGACATGTAAAAGGGGGGGGCAACAGTGGGAGCAATGGAGGTCAGGAGGTGGGAGGGGATTGGGTTGAGAGGGCAGGTGGAGGGGTTGGAGGAATAGAGCAAAAAGGAGATTTCCTCAAGTGAGGCAGGAGGGAAGGAGGAGAGGGGAGAGGTGGTGAGGGAGCAGGGAGAGGAGATGGTGGGAAGCAATGTCCTGGCAGATCTTGTAAATGTTTGAGGTGAAGAATGACGCGAGATCCTGAGCAGAAAGGGAAGAGGGTGGAGGGGGGCTAGGGGGCTTGAGAAGGGAGTCAAAGGTGGAGAAGAGGCGGTGCGGGTCACGAGAGTAGGATTCGACCTGGGAGGCATAGTAGTGTTGCCTCGCCAGCGAGATAGCAGAAAAGAGGGAGGAGAGGGAGAATTTACAGTGGAGGAAGTCAGGGTGGGAGCGGGATTTGCGCCAGAGGCATTCAGCAGCCCGGGTGCAGGAGCGGAGGTAGTGGATAGTAGGGGTGAGCCAAGAACAGAGGTTTGGGGGTCGAACGGGGTGGGAGGAGAGAGGGGGCAAGGGAGTTGAGGGTTGTGGCGAGAGAGGCGTTGAAAGAAAAGATGGCAGTGTCAGGGGAAGAGGAGGAGGAGAAGACAGGAGGGAGGAAGGGGAAGAGGGATGAAGCAAAATCTAAAGGGTTAATAGCCTGCAGATCATGGAAGGGGTGGGGAGCTGGGGAAGAAGATGGGGGTTGGTGGGAGAGGTTGAAGGAAGGGAGGTTATGGTCGGATATGGGACAAAGGTCAAAGGAGAGGTCAGCAACAGGACAGTTTCTGGAGAAGATGAGATCAAGAGAGTGGCCGTCGGTGTGGGTGTATACCGTGTAAATACTTATACAGCGGCATCCCTGCACGCTCTGGCAGAGTTGGTGTCGGAAGTGCTATTGCAGTCCCCCAAAACGTAAGTCTTGGGGGACATCAGTATTCATGCTGATGTCTCCCTTGGAGGGACAGAGCATGAGTTCATGGCCCTCGACCTGATTTTCTGCACTGGTCTTGAGGCGGGTGATCCGTTGGTGTGGGAGGTGTCAACAGTGTCCTTGTCATGGACAGACCATTACCTCCTACATGCCTGTCTCCCAGCGCACGTCTGCCCCCAGAGGGGTGTGGAACCAGTTCGGTTGGTTCGCCCTCAGAGATTGATGGAACCGGAAAGGTTTCAGATTGCTCTGGGGGAGTTACCCTCTGATCTTGATGACTGGACGTGTGATGACCTTGCTGATTTTTGGAACACCTTGTTGACTGGTCCACTGACCGGATGGCTCCCAAGCGTCTGCTCTCTACGCATCAGCACCGTAGGGTTTTTTGGTTTACTGAGGCTCTGCAGTTGCTGAAGCAAGAAGGGTGGCAGTTAGAGCGACGTTGACGCCATTCTTGTACTGAAGCTGAGATTGAGACATAGAGTTAGTTTGTGAGCCTATGCAGTGGCTATGCAGGCAGCAAAGAAGGAGTTCTTTGCTGCCCTCGTAGCATCAGTGAAGTCTCATCCATCAGAGCTCTTCTGGGTGGTGAGGGGGCTGGACCTTTCCGAGTAGTGAGGAGTTCCAGCTTCCCTCCACCTGGAACTGGAACCTTCCAGTGCCTGCTGTGACATGTTTTTTGATTACTTTGCTGATAAAATTGCTCACATTCACCATGACTTTGACACTGCACTTATTACAATAGGAGAATCAGAGGATATGGAAGCCTCGCCGTGTCCGATTTTGTGGAATCGGTTTCAGTGGGTCTTATCCGCAGATGCGGAGAATGTTCTTGTGACGGTTAGAGCCACTTCTTGTGAACTGGACCAGTGCCCGTCCTGACTGGTTAAGGCCAGCTGGGAGAGGCTGGGGCTGTTGCTGGCAGGGGTGGTCAATGCCTCCCTTCAGGAGGGCAGGGTGTCGAGCTGCCTTAAAGAGACGGTGGTGTGGCCCCTGCTCAAAAAAATCATCTCTGGATGTTGATTCCCTCTCCAGTTATCAGCCTGTCTCTAACCTTCCCCTTTTAGGGAAAGTTATTAAACGGGTAGTGGCTCGGCAGTTGCAGGAGTATCTGGATTGACTCAGTTTTCTAGATCTCTCGCAGTCCGGCTTTCGTCCGGGCTATGGCACTGAGACTATGCTTGTGGCTTTGGTCAACAACCTTTGCCGTGAATTAGATCAGGGTCGTTCGACCCTGCTGATTCTATTAGATCTGTTTTGATACCATTGACCATAAGATGCTGGTGACTCACCTGCAGGACCGTGCTGGGGTGGGTGGGACTGTTCTTGAATGATTCCGCTGCTTCCTAGCCAGAAGAGCTCAGCAAGTGGTGCTCTGGGACCATTTTTCATCTCCCAGAGACCTCTCATGTGGAGTCTCGCAGGATTCCATTTTGTCCCCTCTCCTGTTCAACGTGTATATGCAGCCGCTGGGCAAGGTTAAGGGGAGCTCTGGAGTTGTTGTCATCAATATGCTGATGACACTTAATTCTACCTCTCTTTTTCATCCAACCCAGACCCCGCAGTCTCAGTGCTTACACGATGTTTGGCGGTTGTGGGGGACTGGATGAGGGCGAGCCGAATGAAGTTGAATCCCGGCAAGACGGAGGTGATGCTAGTGGGGAAGGCGGTGGGTGTGGTGTCCCTCGTCATTGACGTCCCCACTGGTTCCTCATGTTCAGAGTCTGGGAGTATTCGTTGATACGAAGCTCTGGCTAGATGCCGAGGTTGGAGCTGTGGCAAGGAGCCAATTACATCTGGTGCGACGGCTTTGGCCATATGTCTCAGACTCCAACCTGACCATTATTTATTTATTTATTTATTTCGAAGATTTATACTCCGCCCCTTCTGCAAAGTAGCCCGGGGCGGCTTACAACAATAAAAACATAATAAAAACAGTTTAAAACATCCAATATGATAATATTAAAACAGGGCTAAAAAACAGATAAGATAATAAATAGTAGATAGGTGGGGAAGTTAAAAGACCCCTCACCCTACCCTCCCACCCTCCCCAAAGGCCTGGGCGAACAGCCAGGTTTTGCAACTTCGCCGGAATGTCAACAGGCTAGG
>QEPC01014119.1:1512764-1532017 GCA_003113815.1 Sphenodon punctatus | reverse complement strand
GTCGGCGTCACTTCCTGAAACTCCCCCCACAAAGCTGGACCAGACGGGGCCTCCGTCCCCTCCCGCTCTTCCCCTACTGCCCCTAATCCAGCGTCAAAGTTGGTCTGAATCCGAGCAATCTTGTCTGCGAAGTAGTTGACAAACTCCTGACAGCGGGCTTGGGACAAGTCCCCATCCAGGTGGAGGGAGGCCGGACTGACCAGCCCCTGCACCACTCGGAACAGCTCCGCCGGGCATAACTTCGCAGACGCTATGAGGACAGCAAGGAACTCCTTCCTTGCCGTCCTCACAGCCTCAGCATAGGACTGCAAATGGGCCCTACAGAGAAGACAGTCGGAGTCAGATCGAGTCCGACGCCAACGTCGCTCTAGCCTCCTGCCTACACGCTTCATACACCGCAGCCCCTCAGTAAACCAAGGGGTCCTGCGGTGACGAGACCGAGACAGAGGGCGTCTCGGAGCCACCCTGTCAATGGCCTCCTCCAGCAAGCTGTTCCAATACTGGACTAGCTCATCCACAGAGTGGCTACCTAGTCCATACATGCTTTCATTACCTCAAGACTGGACTATTGTAACACGCTCTACGTAGGGCTGCCCATGGTGACGGTTTGGAGACTGCAACTGGTGCAGAATGCGGCGGCCCTTCTTCTTATGGGGATGGGCCGCCGGGAGCATATTACACCGGTGTTACGCTCTCTGCACTGGCTGTTCATAGCCTTCCAGGCTCAATTCAAGGTGCTGGTTCCTACCTATATGGCTTGGATCACCTCACCCCCCCGTGCTCTGGATCGGTCCCTGCGGTTGACCGAGAGCACCCTTCTCAAAGTCCCCCGGGTATCCCAGGGGGCAACTATGGGGAGGGCATTCTCGGTGGCTGTGCCGAGGCTGTGGAACTCCCTCCCGGTGGAGGCCCAGACCTCTCTTCTTTTCGGCACCAATGCAAGACCTGGCTGTTCTACCAGACCTTTGGCAAGGGAGACAAGTGAGGGTGGGTTTTTATTTGTATGGGGTTTGGTAAGGCTGGGATATTTATTTCTTTGGAATTTTTATGTTTTTGACACCTCTTCTTCTCTTCTCTTTTCCCAGGGGGGATGTTTTCTCCCCCTTTTCCCCTTTTAGATGTTTTATGCTTATGTTGATTGTGTTTTATATGTGTATTTTAATTTTTTTATATACTGTAACCTGCCCTGAGCTGCCTTCGGCAGGAGGAGCGAGATATCAAATATTTTAATAAATAAAGAAATGGGCCAGATTCAAGGTGTTGGTTATTACCTTTAAAGCCGTATATGGCCTGGGCCCTGCTTAACTGTAGGACTGCCTCATCCCCCAGGTCTTGCGGTCTACCAGGGGTGCACTCTTCGAGGTCCCCTAAGTATCCCGGGCGCTACCTTTGAGAGGGTGTTCTCAGTGACTGTGCCGCAGTTGTGAAATTCCCTCCCGGTAGAGATTTGCCTCTTTCCAGATCTCACCTCCTTCTGAAGACAGTGTAAGACCTGGCTGTTTTGCCAGGTGTTTGGTGAGGGGGATCTGTAGTGGGTAGGGGGTTTCTTTTGGAAGAAGGAGGGATATTTGTTTTCTGCCAGGCTTCAGTTGTTTTTATGGTTGTAACTGATGTTTTGTTTCTTATGATTGTATTCTACATTTGGTTTTAACTTATGTTGTTTGCCGCCCTGATCTGTCAGTGGGCATGTGGGGGTAGGCTACAAATTTTGATAATAATAATAATAATAATAATAATAGCAAAGAGCAACTATTGTACTTAAATTTTGTGTGATTTAATATTCATAAACCCAGTCATTGTTGCTTTAAAACCAATGAGAATACATTACTTTTCCAAGCTTGCTTTTACTTTAGCTTAAGAAAGGGCATGGGATCTAAATATCCTTGACTTATTTCAGAGGTTCTTGCATTATTATTGCTGCCTGCCCTCTCCCTCCTTTCAGAGAATGCAGGCTGGGAGAGCACTCTCTTCCTCTAAACAGTGGGAAGCTAGGCCCAGACCTAAGGCCCCAGGCAGGGTTCAATCAGGAGTCAGTGAGTCCAAAGAGGGACTATTTTTAAAGCAAGCTGTATCAAGGAAAGGTTTTGGAGGGAATTATTCTGAGCATAGGGGCAGCAAGCTAAGAAATATTTTGGAACTCCCATCCAGGCTATCTTCATACTTAAGAACATGAGAACTGTCACAATGGGTCAGATCAATGGTCCATCCACTAGGTTGTCTCAGACATTGGCCAGCTCTGGCTTCATCAGAAGTCGAAAAACAACAGGCAAAGATGGAGTGATCCATTCCCTGTTGTTCACTCCCAGCAGTCAAAGGTTTCATCCTGTAATAGCCACTGCTGGATCTACCATCCATGAACTTATCAAATCTTTTTGAAGCCTTCAGAGACAGGTCATGGCAATGAATTAGACAGGTTAATTGTGCCTTGTGTGAACAAGTACTTGCTTTTGATTGTTTTAAAATTAACAGGCATTAATTTGGTCTTGGCCCATAAAAACCTAAATGGCCTGGGCCCTACCTATCTGCTAGATCACCTCACTCCCCAGGTCCTGGATCAGCCCCTGTGGTCATCCAGGGGTGCCCTGCTTGAGGTTCCCCGAGTCTTCCGGGGGCCACGCAGGAGAGGGCATACTTGGTGGCCATACTGCAACTGTGGAACTCCCTTCAAGTAGGGGCCCGGTTGGCCCGGGATCTCCCCTCCTTTCGGAGAAGTTGTAAGACCTGGCTGTTCCACCAGACATTTGGCGGAGGAGATGGGTAATGGGGAAGGGGGGATTGGGTATGGTGGGGTGGGATGAGTTATTTTCTCTCCTTTTATGTGTTGTTCTAATTCTGATGTTTTTAGTACTTGTAAGCCACCCCAAGCTTCTTGTGGCAGAAGGGGCGGGATAGCAATTAAAAAAAGTAAATAAACTAATAAATTTAAACCTAATGCCTGTTAATTTCAACAGGTTTCCCTTAATCTATTGACTTTCTCCACACCACTGATGAGCCTATCCCACTTTGGTTATCTCTTTTTAAAACTGAACAGGCCTACCCCTTTGAGACTCTCCTTGGATGGAAGCAGATCCACACCTTTGGCTATCTTTTCCTGCATCTTCTCCTATTCTACCATGTCCTTCTTTTAGTCAAGGTGACCAGAGCTGTACACAATATTCAAGGTGCAAGCACACCATGGACTTATATGCTGGCATTATACTTTCCACATTGTTTCCTATCCCTTTCTCAATAAATCCTAACATCCTGTTCACCTTTTTGACCACTTGTCATTCATAGGGATGTGCAAACAGAACTGAGTTCAGAAATTCGGTTTGATTCGGTTCAAAAATCGAGTTCAGTTCGAAAGTTCGGTTCGGTCGACTCATTCGTTCGTACATTCAAACCCGTTTTTTTTTTGGCCTTCCGAACTGGTTTGGATTCGACCGAACAGTTCGGTCGAATTCGAGTTCAGTTCAAAAGTTCGGTTCAGTCGACCTAATTATTCAAGTTCGGTCCAAACTTCCAAACTGTGTTCGCACATCCCTAGTCATTCAACCAATATTGTCAGTGAACTTTTCACAATGTGTGTCTTTAGATGGACCCGGGGGTGGCCAGTACCACATCCCCTGCATGCAGCCCCATCTGCACTGGGTTTATACGGACCCAGCATCTGCCACGGCCTGCAATCCACCCAAGCAGCACCCTCCTCCACCACACCATAGAGCTGTGTGTGGATCGTCCAATGGTCTAGGCCGGGGCTACACAAAGCATGGCCCGAGGGCTGCATGCAGCCTGCAAAGACCTTTCCTGCAGCCTGACTCCCCCTGGTCGCAAAAACCTTTCCTGTGGCCTGCCATGCCTCCTCCTTCTCTAACAATCACCGTTCCTCCAGCCCCGCACTGGCATGAAACCCTCCTTCCTCCGGGCAGCAAGCCTATTAAAGGCACTGGCAGGATCCCTCCTCCCTGACTACACCTTCTTGCTGCCGCCCATGTATCCACCTGAGCCCCTTGTTGCCGCTTCTGCAACCCGGATCTCCAGCCCCAGCTCCTTACTGCCAGGGGTGGGGTTATGCAAATTGGGGGCAGGGTCACACAGCGCCCAGGGTTGGGTCCAAACCAAATTTTCCAGCCCTTGGCATGAATCAAGTTGAGCACCCCTGCTCTAGGCTGCTGCTTGCAGCTCTATGGCATTGTCCGGGGCAGTTTCTCAACCTCACGAATGTATCCTTGTCTCTCCTAATGTTCATGTCTCCCTTGTCTCCTCCTCCCTTGTCTCTTTTAGACTGTAAGCCCCCTGGGGGTAGGGACCTGGCTATAACTATTAATTGTACAGTGCCAGATACACTGCTGACACTAAATAAATAACCACCACCACCCCTGGCCAGGAGTGGAGCTGCATCAGCCGTCTGCTGAGAAGACGGACTGCAGTTCTGCCTCAGGCCGGTGCCCCATATTTGAGTGGGCCTGCTCCACTGGCGGTGCTCCTAGATGTTCCGGAGCATCACTAGCAGGGCAAGCACCACATGCTCCACATGCACATCTAGCCTTTACTAGAGGTATGCAGCAGGGACCCATGTCGTCATTCATTTTTGTTTTCATAAATAATGAAATTTCATTTTTGTTTTTGCTTCTGTTTTCGGTTTCCATTTGTTTCAATGTAAAATACATTTTTTGGCTGTAACATTTTTGTTTTGCATTATATTTTTATGAACCTTGGATAGATTGTGCCTCCAATGGAAGGCATTATGCGCGCCAAATTTCACAACAGTTGGATAAAGAAATGCAATTTTATAAACAGTTTAATTAGGTTATTTTGTGAAGACCTGCATATACACATTCCTGGCTGTAACGTCTTTGCCTCCCATCTAATGTGGAGGAAACTTGGCAAGATTATACCCCTCCCCATGTTTACTATCTAAGTCAATTTTCAGAAGGATTGGATAAAGGGTCCTGGTGGTATAAGCAATTAACTTATAAATGTAGTTCTGGCTATAACATCTTTGTAGTCCAACCAGTGTACATGAAATTTGGCAGGGCTGTATCTCACACCTTCAGGATCATCTCTTCCAAATATCAGAAAGATGTGATAAAGGGTCCCAATTTTATACATCTGCACAGCATATGTGAAGACTGAGCCTATGTCAGGCATTTTCTTATGTCAGTGTGGTATAATATCGGTTTGAGATGTCAATTGGCCAGCAGAAATGTCAACCAAATATCCTCATTCTGTGCAGTGACCACCCCAAATTCTCTCCCCCACTTGTTACTGGGAAGTTGGAAGCATCTGCTTAGGAAAGAGCCAGTAGAGATTCTCTTATGTCATCTGTCACAGGGCTGCAGGATGTGATTGTGTTGATAATTGGCCAGCCTGGATGTGTAAGCCATGTCTCCTGATTGTTGGGATGCTAGCCCTAAAGTCCCAGTTATGACCTTTCTATGCCCGCCTCACGGCTGGCCCCCTATGCCTGCCTTGAAGCCACCACCATTTGGTCCTGTAAAGCTGGAAATATGCAGTAAGTGACCAGTGAATGTGTCTGTCATTCTGTTGGGTTGCTCCCCATCCTTCCTCCTATATCCCCCCTCCGCCATGACAGGTGCCTGACACTGACTGGCACTACATGTGCGGCTATTTATCTGAATAATGGTCTTCAAGGGGACAACATCAATTGCTTATAAAATTTGGGTCCTTTATCAAAATGTCCCGTAGTTTGGTAGAGATGGCAGGGAAGGTGTGGGATAACTATGTCTTGTAAACAGGGTGGAATATAAAAGTGTTACAGCCAGAAATGCATTCTCATGTTAATGGCTTATAACATCAGGACCCTTTATCCAATATTTCTGAAAATTGACAGAGATAGTAATCTTTGGGAGGATCATAATCTTCCCAGGTTTCATGCGCATTGGATGGAAGACAAAGATGTTGTAGCCAGAAATGCATACACAGATTTTCTTAAAGTCACAAATTTCAATTGCTTATAAAATCGGTTTCCATTATCCAATCTTTCTGGTATTTGGTACACATAGTACCCTCTGCTGGGGGTACAAGATCCCCAAGGTCCATCAGAATTAAATAAGAAACAAAAAAGTTATAGCCAGAAATGTGTTTTTTTAGTTTTTTTCCATTATTTTACATAAGGAAAACAAAAAATCACTTTCATTATTATTTTTGTTTTCGTTATCACAACAAAAAAAATGAAAATGAAAATTCGTTTTGTTGATAACAAAAACAAATTGCACTCCCCTACCCTTTACACAGACATGTTGCCTGGGGGTTCGGTGGAGTCGAGCCATGGGTGCTGTCCATTTAAAAGCACTCAATGACTCTAACCCCTTTTTCCATCCTGAGTGGCAACAGCTAAATTAGAAACCACTGATTGTGCCAGGACATGGCATACCCAGGCTAGCCAGATGCATTAGTGCACACAGGTTGACTGGTCCTACGGGGCACCTTTTGCATCCTTTTCTCAGGGGGTATGTCCAATGTTTGGAAAATACTGATTTAAATTGAGGAATCTATGCCTTTTTTTGTTTTTTTTCCTCCAAAGACACCCAACAGGAAAAGAACAGCAAAAAACAGTGCAGCATATCCAAAAGTTCACAGATCACAACTGCACACATTATTTGTATGATAGGATACCATGTCCTTCAATTGCAAGTGAGGAAGAGAGGCTAAATTTTATTTGTTCTCAACAAACTCAGCTTGAAAAATAATTAACAGAGAATAAATATTACAGGGAAAATAGGGTAAATCCTAGATGCTCACCAGCTGAAGCACAAAACAGCAAAGCCATACAATAAACAAACAAGGCACACTTGGTAAGTTAAGTAACACTATAATGAAAACTGCTCTCATATCAAAAGCAAGATTTAAGAGCTTCCTTCTTTCATATTTTCCATTGGACACTTGGCAGAAGTGATCCTTAATAATGTGCCAATATTGGAAATGAAAAATGCATAATACAGGACAAGAGTGTGATTGCTTCTAACAAAGATGTGAAAGTTTATTTTTTTTTACGTTGCACCTAAAATGAAGCTGAGGAGGAGGATTTAGAATTTGAGAGTACTATTTGGCTTCCCAATTTCAGTCTAGTTTGGACCAAGGGAAAGAGAAGCCGTTTATCATAGTCTTCATGGATAACATCCTTGCCAATAGCTAAACTCTCCTAAAAACGAAGGGCGCAGTCAGACGTGCATTTAAATTGCACAGCTGCAGCGGCGGCAGCGTGCAATTTAAAGCACCGCGCACTTCCGGGTTGGTCTGAATGCAACATTTCCGCCTAACCCGACCTGTTGGAGTGCGGTTTGAAAAGCTGCTCCAACAGTTCGGGTTAGGCTGAAATGTGCGCACTCACTACATTCAGACCAACCCGGAAGTGCGCGGTGCTTTAAATCGCATGATGCCGCTGCGGCGGCTGTGCGATTTAAACGCACGTCTAAATGCCGCCTAGCATTAGCAACCTTTGAGTCATGTAGGTTCCAAAACAAAACATATATAAATTGTTTTTATTTCATTATGTTTTTTGTGTTGCCTTTTCTCCCCCTCTTGTTCTAAATTTTTCTCCACCACTTCTTTCCTTATTTCTTAGAGATTGGACCAGTATGGAGATGGGGAAACGGCAGCTCAGGAGCCACATGTGGCTCTTGGGCATTTCTACTGTGGCTCTTGCCAGAAGCTGCTGACTTGGGTGTGTCCATGTGGCTCCCTCACAAGCAAAAGAAGCTGAGTAGCCAGATCCCCATTGGGGCTACATGAGCAGAAGGAGCATGCTCTGTGCCGCTATTGCTGTTGTCTGATCCCACCAGACCACCTGAGGGCCAGAGCTTTGATATATGGGATGAACTGGGGGAAGAAGTGCTGCCTTGTCCCCAGGACTGGGAGAAGCCACAATCGATGTAATGTGTACTGTGGTTCTTGGCGATATGAACATTTTGGTATGTGGTTCTTGGGCTTGGTGACTTTGCCCACCCCTGGAGTAGTATAACCTTAGATCAGGAATATGGAAATTCCAGTCGGTGAGCCAAATTCATCTCATGGGGGTTGTTTTTGATTTGGCCCCTTTCCAGTTCCTGGATTTGGTCCATGGATCCAGTCCCTATTACAATGATGAGGGAATGCACTCAGGGATAGGGGATGGATCCATGACCTGATCCTCCTCTTCCTTCCCTCATCCTGATTACACCCCTTAAATGCTCCCATGTCAAGTCCTACCTGGCCTGAGGAGCTTGTACTAAATGTCAAATTGGCCCATGGGAGGTAAAAGGTTTCCAGCTCCTATCTTGCATCCAATTAGTTATTTGCTGTGATCATAACTATATGGATTTATCTTGCACTACTAAAAAAACAATGCTGTGTACATTTTCTTCAAATTACTTCTCAATATTGATGAAAGTTACACTTGCACAGTATATTTAATAGGACTCCTAAGGAATTAAACACAGAAATCCTCTTTTTAGAAAAGGAAAAACACATGCTTTTACAGGTAAGAGGAAATCAGAAACTATATACACTCATCATGTTCCATTTTCTCCCCTACAAATGCTTACACATATTTCCTCATGTCATTGATAAAACATTTTGAACAAAGAGATAATTCTAAGGCATGTGTTATGAGTGTCTAAGGCAATATATTTTTTGTGGAGTGATTCTTTTGGTGTGATACATGTGTAAGCTACAATTCAAATAAATAAAAGGACCTCCATCAATTTTTTAAGGCAATCCTACTAAATCAAATAGTGAAGTCCTTAGGGTAAAGCCATATGAAACCGTACCTACATTACCCCATATTAGTCTGCAATACAGCTGATCATCTGCCTGGCGGCAGCCAAATATTCCCCCCACTTCTGCTTTGGCGTGGGTGCCTGGCTGCTACGCAATACATCAGCTGGAGAAGGCCAGTGACGCATTGTGGGTTATTGTTGCCTCACCTGGGTAAGGTGGGGGCATGTGGCTGCCTCCCATTTGGTCAGTCTGTGCAGCTCTGTGGCAAGGCGAGGTCCAAAAATTGGGCCCGGAAAAGCATGTTCACTCTGGCCACCAAACAATTGATTGCAGGGGCTCAGAGAAGTGAACTCACCCTGGCTGCCAAGGTCGGGGGGAGGGGGCCGAAGAGCAGCTCATGCCAGTACGGCATCCCTTAACTGTCAAAACAGCAATCCATGGCTAATCATACTGAATGATGCTGCAAGATCCAACATGACAAAAATGGCCAGTTGTCCTTGCTCTAAAATCATCAGCAGATCATTCATTATCATGAGAAGTGTGGTCTCTACCCCACTGAAGGACAAAGCACAGACTAAAATTTCCCCAAGGAATTGTTGGAGTCCAGATGCCTCCGCAGCTGTACTGACATGGACCGTCTCAATCACCATCCCCCCCAAAAGGTAAATTGGAGATGGGGCAGAAATTGGAAAGCACTCAAGTGCCAAAGAAACTGTTTCTTTATTATCCTAACAACTATCTTGCACAGTGAGTTCTCCAAGTATAAGGCTGTGCTAGTTGATAATCTGCCACCCCACCCACAACCCAAACCTTTACAACTCCTTTGACCTTAAGAAAACTCTACCTTTTAAACAATAAAGTGACATTCAGTCAGATGGGAAAGAAACTGCCCTTATTAAAGATGTTTAGGGTGGGGAGGGCTGAGGGATTCAATAATGCCATTCCCGGGGCATGAGCATGGAATACATGTCCTTTGCAACAATGGAATATACCGTCACTCCTGAAAAACCCAGCAAGTTTGGAGTGCCTACAGTTTCTGCACCCACGGAGGCTCTCCTGAAGGTAAGCAGGAGGGGAAAAAAAAGTAAGCCAATTGATATGTTCACCTTTTCCCATAGTGTGGGTTTTAGTGAGTCTGGAGTGAAATTCTGAAAATAACATCACTAAAGTCAAATACAGTTTTATGACAGAAAATTAAGTCTCAGTGATTCAATAACTTTGAACCAAAAATAGAACTTTACTATGATATTTTAAAAAACAAACATTACTCAAGGCTGAACTTTGTATATTGCGACTTTGTTAAATGGACCCCTCTCCCCATCCCAATGATCCCTAGCTTCTCTGATTTGATTTTCATTACTGGGAGGGTGGGCAGAGGTGTTTCCCCACAGCTGCTTGCTAGAAAAATGACTGAGTTTGGGCACCTGTTTACCTAACTGTGGCAGTCTCCCAGAGTGTTATTTCTGGCATAAAACCCTACCTTTGAAATTAGCACTTTGATTTTATATTGTATTCTATTGTATTTTTCCTCTCTTATTCCACTTAGGAGTGGGGTACATTTCCAACATTATTAGATCAGGAGGGACATCTTCAAGAATGTGTCTTTGAACTTATACTGGCTCTTGAAGAGTTTCCCACTACTCTCCCCCTGCTGATGACACATCACTCCAGAATTTATGTTAGTAACAGTGGTGCAAAAAAGGACTGGAAAAGTGGGGGGCACTGTAGCCCACCTATCTTCCCTCTTTCCACTTCCAATAATGCATCTCTGAGTGGCATACTCTGCTCCGAGATGGTGAACAGAGCAGAAGTAGTAGTGCGGGCTAATCACAGACAGTAACTAGCTGCAGCTGCTATCTATGCATCCTGGTTCCCAAAAATGGGAGATGTGTGCCTCCTACTTAAGAAATGAGGGCTAGTGATTCTCTGGTTCCCTAGCTCCAGTGCTCCTCGTTACCAAGCATAGACTACCACAGAAAAATAAAGACAAGCAAAGGAACTTCACTGTTGTTGACACCTCAGGAAGTGGGCAAAGAAAATGTATTTATTTAGAAGCCTGTGAGGTAGGTTAGGTTGAGCAATCTGTGACTGGCCCAAGGTCACGACTAAGGTGAGACTTGACCTGGGGTCCTTCCCCTACCTCCTGGTTCAAATACTGAACTCAACCACTACACAGTGACCCCTAGGGCTACACTTAGGGTGTTTTCAGACAAGACACTCTCCACCCACCACACCCCCACTATACAAGTTGCAGGGCTGCAATGTTTCCCTATGGGTGCCCTGTAACATGTGTGAGTTGGAAGTGGATGGGTAGCAAGTGGAGAACGTCTTGTCTGAAAACACCCTAAGTGTAGCCCTAAGGGTCACTGTGTTAAGAGTGAAGTATTTGAACCAGGAGGCAGGGGAAGGATCCAGGGTCAAGTCTCACCTTAGTTATGAACTCACTGGGTGATCTTCGGCCAGTCACAGATTGCTCAGTCTAACTTACCTCACAGGCTTCTTGTGAGGTTAAGAGTTGAGTTAATGTTACAGTTAGTAAGTTAAAGAATTTTAAGCCCATAAGTGCAGTCAGCTAGTGAGTCTGAACACATCCATTGACCCAACAGCCAGCTGGTTCGCAAACAGCTCTCCTTCAGTCATATGTATCTATTATTATTAAGCATTTATATATTGCCAGCACTGTACCTGGCATTTTACAATTGTAAGAAAGAGACACAGTATCTAACATCTTTTTATCTTCTTTAGAGGCAGCAGTGAATGATAGAGACTGTGCCATGCCCCAACACAGTATAGTATCTTGGACACTGACAGATGTTCCTTTTGCCATGCTGATGAATGATGCCAACCTCTGAAGAATGCACTCAGTCTGCAACTTCAGTCAAGAAGTGTCAGCAAAGGCTAGAAAAATGCGACACTAAGTACAATTAGAGGATTAATGTGAAAGGTTAAAAAAGGATCCATATGAGTTTTTAAAAAAATACGTGCATGCGCGTGCGCACACATTTTCACATCATGGTAAAAAAAAAAATGCATCTTTTCTATTCTTTAAATAGAGAACATAGAGTCCTCAATTTAGATGGAAGTGTTTAATCTTTTCATCTTACAAGTTAGGGGGGAAAACTTATTTGATCTTACAAAGAATGAGAAATGCTCACTCCAATATGATGAGAATGCTTGAGTGCTTTTATTCATTACAGAGAACAGTGCACTCTACCCCTTATTTGGGTAAAAACAGATTTGTTTCCAAACAGCCTCAAAAATGGTTGTCATGAAGCTGACCCACTGTAACTACTGAAATATACTGATTACCGTATCAGTCATTACTTGAAACTGATAAAGATGGGCAGTCAACCGTATGGCTTCAGTTGTAATCTTTGTTCTCAACTACTATAAAGCGGTGTTTGATGCCAAGTAGTGCCTTGAAATGGAGAAAGGTACTTGAACTTGTTTCAGATGAGCTACTGAGAGCATGCCAATTTTGTACATGAACAGTCATAAGCATGTTCCTGCAAAGCAGGATGTGATCAAACTATTCAAAGATGTAAAACCAGGTTTGCTTGCCAATTACGTTATTGCCTCAGTTCATGGAATTAAAAAAACAATGCTACACCAGTCATGAAACTATTGCTTTTCTTCTACAATAAATTCTACACCTTTAATACTTAACCTTACAGCAACAGACTGTACCTGGACTATAAAATATCGACTAAGTAAAAGTTTGGGCTGAAAACATCAACAACAATGCACAATCCCCTGTAGCACGTACAGAGAACATGAGAAATCAGATCTGCACAGTTGGTTGATGGTCTTTTAAGCTGTTCCTATGAAAATGTTCATTTACTTTCCCAAAAGGTAAGAGAGAACTTGCAGTGCCTTTCTTGATTCCCCAGTTTCAGCTGCCACACCTTTGCTCATGTTAACATTCCTGTTCAGGAGGTGTAAATGGCTAGTAGCCAGTTGCTGTTTGAGATATTACATCATACTGCCCACTGCTGGTAACCAGTTCCTTTCAAATATTTTATACAGATTATTAAACTGTGAATATGAAATGTAAAATGTTAATCGCCAACAGTTCTGATTATTCAAACAAATAAGAAAACCCCCAGGAGAAGGTTAAAGACTGAATTGCAGTCACTTGACTGATCAGGGTATTTCCATGAATAAGTTAACAAAACTGAGCATAACCAAGAAACTGACTTCTTCATTCTCCTGACAGTCAGGATCTTGTTCTGTTTCCTTTGCAAAGAGTGGAGCCATAAAAGAGACATACGTTTCACAGTTTAACACAATATCTGCTCACTAACAAATATATCTTGGCAAATATGAGTAAATGGTTGCGTCTGTTGGTTTTTTTAAGGGGCCTGGGGGCAAGAGGGGGAGATGGATGTCAATGTTTGGCCATGCTTTAGTTTGTTTGTTTTTTATTCACTTGAAAATACATACTAAAAGTAGTATCAAATATTTGAGTTTATACCATTTTATTTGTTTTTGCACATACAAAAACTAGTTTCCATATTTGCTCAGCAATCTAGTGAATGATCTAAGATTACATACACACATGCAGCTCAACACATTGAGAGCGCTCATCTTTCTGCTAAGGCATGGTGCTCACATTTAAGATCTTAGTAGCAAATATGCTCCTAGATATTTGGGGTTCACAAAGAGCTGACATACTTTACTTGTCAAGAATAAGCAAACATGACTAGTTTGCGCAACAATGAAAAGTCCAAACATTCAAATTCAAGAAATGTAACTAGTTAATATAATTTAGAGTTTGTTTATCATAGGAATATAATTAAACTTAGCTACCTAATGCATAACCCAGAACATGTAGCAAAATCATACAGGCCAGACTAGCTCAAGATGGCCTATATTTACATGCTCAGAGATGACAATATATTACAGCAAATCCATTATTAAAGCATATTAAATATTGTCTAACTGAAACCAAACCAGTAAATTAAAGTTGTGTGGCATGAGCATGTTATGTACTGAGAAAACCTGAAATACCTGTGGCTATCAGAAGAGCTAGATGCCATTTTAATGTACCAACTTGTCTAATATCACAGTGCAGTATAAGAAAGAATGTAACTTTATTAACATATAAACCATTTATATCCATGAAACTAGCCAGGCAGTCTGTGCAGGTAGGCACTATGTTGGTAACTTGCATGATAGTACCACTAGGTTACATGTAAACTCTGCCTCTATTTATATCCACAGTCTGTGGCTCTCTACTATGGTATAATCTGACTGAACTGGCTTTGGCTCAGTTTGATGTGCCCTAATTTTGTGCCCTGTGAATATGGAGAAATCTTACCTTGCAAATGCCACCTATATCTGAAGCAGACCCAGATCTGTACTTTAATAATTAATTTGGGCCTATGTTACAAAACAAATTGACACCCCTGAACTAAATGTGGTCCTTTTATAGTCTAGGTAAGAAGCCTTCTCTACTCTTGAAGTTAACTATTAACAAATAGTTAACAGAGTAGCAACTATTCTCATATGGCAAAGTCCCCCAAAAACGATCAAGAAAGAAACGTAAGTTGAAACAGTGGTTTCTAATCTAATCTTCTATTTTACATATCACCTAATAATTAATGAGCATTCCCTCAATATAAAAATAAAATGACTTAGTTTTCCAGTTTTAAACTCCATAAAAGTCTCTTACTATGAAACATAATGAGTATTACGTGGAAGAGCACTACTTTGAAATATCTGTAGTACAGTATAATTTATATTAAATGTATTTATTATTACTTTTATTTATTTTATACTTCATTATTCAAGCATTGATTATTCTGCATGAGTCTGTAAAATAACTCTCAAAAAAGTAGTTTAAACAAGAAAAGCGCACATTTCAGATGCTATAGCACTTAAATATAGAGATAAAAGTTCAGAGGCAGGTTGTATTGGTCAAAATTACAATTTCCATTTGAAAGCATATTGTGACAAAAACATCCAACAAACCAAAATTGCAACATACCAAAAGTAAAAATTCCCCCCTCTTTTGTTGAACTCTTTCCTCTTACTGCTTGCCCAACTTTCCATGTCCTGTGCAAGAAGAGAGGCCAACAATAATAAAAACAGTGACAAATTTTTGGCAAGACTATGGGTACGTCATAAGCAGTCAAACTATTTGTAACTTTAAAAACAAAATAATAATATAATCAGATACTTTCTAGAATGGTAAACTGAAGGAGCAGAGAACAATCACAGAAGAACTGAGGTGGAAGAAATCAAAAGGCAACAGAGTCTTTTCAGTTTAGCTAATTTAATTCCCCCTCATGTGCTGTGCTAATTTACCCCCATGTGAAACTCACTCATATGCAGATGATCAGCACAAGAGCCAGGCAAGATTTAAGTGGAGCCAATTAGTCATTTTGTCCTGCTGCACAGGGATATGCTTTGGACTGTTGGACTGGGCATTTCTATGGTGGAGGAGGGGTCCACAAGAGGCACAGAATTCTTGTGAGTGGATCCAATAATACAGGACTACAGAATCCGCATAGCACTGAATCTTCTGACTTTATCCTCTCTCACAGCGCAGCAAATGTGTGAAATAGCTTTTAATGTTGTTCAAGGATGTGTGGGTGTAGTTATGGAGTCCAAAAGTCATCCTCCTTTGGAAGGCAGGGTAATAAGCTGCAGAGAATTACAGCAGAGCTTTACACCAGGCTACCACTGCTCTGTTTAAAAAAATAAATAATATATTTTTAAAAGGTTTGCAGACTCACTCTAAGGCAGGGGTAGGGGACTTTTTCCCTCCCAGGGGCCACTTTGAAAATGAGTACAAGTTCCAACAGTGCACTGAAGTTGGGGGGCAGGGGTGCTTAAGGAGTGTGCTCAGGAAGAAGAGGGTCCAGATCATGGATCTGTGCTAGGGATCTGTCCCCAATCATTGTGTGCATGCCCTCACCTGTCCTCTCTTACTGTAAGCTCAATTTCTTCTCAGTGCTTGGGGGTAGAAAACTAGGGGTCAGATCCAGACACTGGAAAGGGGTCATAAAAAAACAAGATGTGGTCCACATTTGGCCTATGGGCCTGAGATTCCCCACCCTTGCTCTAAGCTCTATTCCTTAAAAGGCCACCTCCTTGTGTGCTGTATGCACCTACCCTGCCCCCTCCGCACAACCATCTCTTGTAGACAGCTGGATTTGCCCTTAAAGACCTAGGATTTATTCTATGTGCACCCCACACCATTCAACTTTGCTGCAAACTAAGCATATTCTTCGAAGCATGTTGTCAGGAGATGTGTCTGCTCAGAACAAAGAAAGAACCCACAGACAATGGGGAAGGGAGTGTAGGCATCGATGAAAAATCTGAACAGTTTCTGAATCACCTAGTTTGTGACACTTTATGCCACACAACTTTCCAGATTCTTAGAGATATTATTTCATCTCAATAGAAAGATGGCTTATTTTGCAATATCTGTGTTCCTGGTATGAAGTAGGGGGAAAGAAACAAAACCCTAATACTAAAGGAAATGCAATGTTAATACCTACTTCAGTTACATAATCATGGGACTATGCTTTCAAGCCAAGCAGAGGTGGTTTGCCAGGGAAAAAACCGGCAAGATGTAAGTAAAAGAAGCGATGGCAGCAGAGTTGGGACTTTCAGGGACTGGAGAGGAGATTTTCTACCAGGTATCCTCCTTGGTACAATTCAAACTTTACTAATAGTTTTAATGCTGACAAAGTATGCATACCTGATTCAAAATGTACAACTAGCAAATCCTCAGAAAGTTGTCCCTTGGAAATTTGACCCTTTAGATCATTACTGTTTGGGGAATCCCTCAGTAGATGAGGAACGGGGTAATGGATTTCTGAATCTTCAAAGGGACAGGGCACAATATCCTCCTTCCAAGAACCACCCCTCCCTTTCCCTCAACCTGAACTTCCATAATGAGGAAATGAGTCACATCAGGACTTGTGACCAGGAGCAGTGACAATTAGGCATAGAATCAAGACACTAAGGAGCTTTTCACACATTATGTTTTGGATTTATTTATTTAAATTTATATTCTGCCCTTCCCAAAAGCCCAGGGTGGCTCACAGATCATAAAAACATTAAAGTACATAAACCCTTCCCCCTAATCCTACCACAACCCCAACAAACCTAACCAACACCATCACCCCTCTCAACCCCCCAACCCCCCCAAAAACATCACAATCCCCTATCCCTGCCCACTAAATATCTTCTCAAATGAAAAGGTCTTACATTACCTCAGGAAAATGCCCAGGCTTGGGCTCAAACAAACCTCGGGAGGAAGGGAATGCCAAAGCATTGGGACAGCAACAGAGAACATCTCCCTGCGAGCCCTTGTTGTATGAACAAGGCTAACAGATGGTACCCACAGGGAGGCGCTCCTGTCAGATTGCAGGGGCTGCAATTGGGCTTGAAAGGCCATGCGGTCTTTCAGATATGTGGAGTCCAGACTGTTTACGGCTTTAAAGGTCAAAACCAGCACTTTGCATTAATTTATTTACTTAACCAATTTTTACCCCGCTCTACCAGCCACAGGTGGCCCAGAGCAGCTAACAATAAAAAATATAAATATAATAAAAACAATGAAAACATTTTAAAATATAAAACACAAAACAGGGGGAAAAAACGACTCCCCCCACCCCACTCCCCACCCACCCCTTACACCTCTCCCTCGCCAAATGCCTGATGGAACAGCCAGGTCTTACAGCTCCTACGGAAAGCCGGGAGGTCAGGGGTCAGACGGGCCCCCACCGGGAGGGAATTCCAGAGATGCGGCGCGGTCACCAAGAACGCCGTGCTCTACGTGGCCCACCGGGAAACCCAGGGGACCTCTAATACGGCGCCCCCGGCCAACCGCAGGGACCGATCCAGAACCCGGGGAGTGAGGAGGTCTCACAGATAGGCAGGGCCCAGGCTGTGTAAGGCTTTATAGGTTAAAACCAACACTTTGAATCGGGCCCGGAAGACTATTGGCAGCCAGTGCAGAGATTGGAGCACTGGTGTAATATGCTCCCGGCAGCCCAGCCCCACCGATTTTTATTTTTATTTATTTATTTAATATATTTATACCCTGCCCCTCGTGCAAGCAGCTCAGGGCGATTAACAAATTTTTAAAAACAGCTTTTAAAAACATTTAAAACAGTTATAAAAAATCTCACGAATAAAACAGGGAAAGGACAACAAGAAAATATAAAGAATAATAAAGAAGGGTAGGAGGATAAAAACCCGCTAACCCACCCTCCCACAAGGCCTGGGCGAACAGCCAGGTTTTACAAACTCGCTGGAATGTTAAAAGGCTCGGGGCCAGGCAAGCTTCCTCTGGGAGGGAATTCCAAAGGTGCGGCCCGGCCACCGAGAATGTCTTCTCCATTGAGGCCCAACGCTTAACATGGGGGACCTTCAAGAAGGCACCCCCGGCAGACTGAAGGAGCCGCTCTGGGGTGCGGAGGGAGCGGCGATCCCTGAGGTATGAGGGGCTGAGACCGTAAAGGGCCTTATAAATCACCACCAACACCTTGAACCTGGCTCGGCACGCTATTGGCAGCCAGTGCAGAGGCCGGAGCACAGGCGTTATGTGGTCCCGGCGACCCGTCCCTGAAAGGAGGCGGGCCACCGCATTCTGCACTAGCTGCAGCCTCCGAACCAGGAACAAGGGCAGCCCCATGTAGAGTGCGTTGTAGTAGTCCAGCCTCGAGGTGACGAAGGCATGGACGAGGGAGGCCAGGTCCAGGCCAGAGACGTGCGGACGCAACCTCTGCACCAACTACAACTGGCGGAAGGCAGTTTTCGCCACCCCCTCTACCTGCTGCTCCAGGCAGAGATCCGCATCCAGCACCACCCCCAGACTCCGAACCTGTTGAGCTACGGGAGGGCGAACCCCCCCGGGGCTGACACCTCCCTCACTCTCCCCACCACCATCACCTCCGTTTTATCGGGGTTGAGTTTCAGTCTGCTCTGCCACATCCATTCTGCCACGGCCTCCAAACACTGGGATAGCAACAAGACAGCAGGGTCTGGGTCAGCTGAAAGAGAGAGGTACAGCTGAGCAGGGTCGTAGGAATCATAGGGACAGGAGGGGCCATTGTCCCGGGGCCCATAAACCTAGGCGGCCCATGAGCCTAGGGGGCCGCAATATAATGCTGGATTGGACCAGCCAGGCACTCAGAGCAGCCTCTGCATCATGTGGGTTCCTGCAGCAGCAGCAGCCGTTCCAGTCCTTTATGCCTCCCGCAGCGCTCCCCAGCCCCGATTGAAAGCACTGAATTAACTTCCTGGCTGCGTGAGCGCATGTGACCAAAATGACACCCTTCCCCCAGGGATTCGCTCCCTCCGGCAAGGTGTGGACGGAGGGAGAGGAGAGCAGGGAAGCAGGGTGGGTGACCAGCTGGGGCCCTGTGTTTGCCTGGCTAGGCGGCACTGGCAGGCTACAGCCAGCTTCTCCCCCAATAAGTTCTTTTGCCTCCCCTCCATGCAGTGGTGTAGCTGCCCTCCATGCAGTGGTGTAGCTGCCCGGGGGCAGGGCCGGCATGTGTCACATGGCCCCATGGCGAGGCCTCCCCCCC
>QEPC01014119.1:1443549-1508487 GCA_003113815.1 Sphenodon punctatus | reverse complement strand
CCCAAACCTGGTTGCTCACCCTGTGGCCTCTCCCCCCCAACTTCCCCCCCAATCTCCCTCGCCATCCTGCTGCCACCAAGGACTGGCAGGAGACATCCCCGACTTCCCTCTCTTACAGGGGTCAGGTAACCTCCGCACCACCACCACTAACCCTCCCATTGCCACCCCTACTGCCACCAGGGATTGGCACTAAGACATTCTCACCAACCACCCCCTCTAATCACCCCTCCTACTCCCCCCACCCTTCCCCCCTAACCCTGAACACAAAAAAGACCCCTGCCACAAAAACTCCCCAGCAGCCCCAAAGTGCTCCTAAGTGCCGCAGCCCTTTGGACCACGGCCTGTGGCCAACGGTCACTGACAGCTGGGCTTAATAGCCCTCCAGCTACTTTTGGGTGGGGGAGGGGACAAGTTGGCCCTCACGGCCAGCTTCTTCGATCCCCCTCACCCCTCTGGCACTCACAGTTTGTTTTCCTTTGCTCCCGCAGATCCCAGGGATCCAGGCAGAGCAGCAGCGTGGCAGTAGCAGGCAGCGGCAACCCCCCTCAGCAACATGTGGAAACAGTGAAGGTAAGTCCTTTGAGACAGGAGCCGGGCTGCCGCATTCTGCACCAGTTGCAGCTTCCAAGCCATCACCACAGGTAGCCCCACGTAGAGCGCGATGCAGTAGTCTAACCGAGAGGTAATAAAAGCATGGATGATCATGGCCAGGTCCGGAACCGAAACCAGTGGCCAAAGCCGCCACACCAGATGTAACTGGCAGAAGGCACTCCTCACCACAGCCTCCACCTGGAGTTCCAGGCAGAGATGCGCATCGAAGAGCACCCCCAGGTTCCGCACCTGGGACTTCAGCGGAGGGCAAACTCCATCAATCAATGGAGCCGTCAACTCCGCTGACCTACCCACTAGGATCACCTCCGTTTTGTCAGGATTCAGTCGCAGTCAGTTAGTCCTCATCCAGTCCCCCACAGCTGCCAGACACCAGGTAAGCACCGAGACAGCCGGGCCTGGGTCGGTCGAAAATGAGAGATACAGTTGGGTGTCATCTGCATACTGATGACACCTCACCCTGAACTCTCTCATCACCTCACCGAGCGGCTGCATATACACATTGAACAGGAGAGGGGACAGAACCGAACCCTGTGGGACCCCACATGGGAGGTTTCCGTGAGATGAAAAAGAATCACCGAGTACCATCCACTGAGTTCTTCTGGTCAGGAATGAGCGGAACCATTCAAGAATGATTTTGCCCACCCCCGCACTTTCCCGTAGATACGTCACCAACATCTCGTGGTCAATGGTATCAAATGCTGCGGAAAGATCTAAAAGGACCAATAGGGTCGATCGACCCTGGTCCTTTTCTCGGCGAAGATCATCCACCAAGGCCACAAGTGCTGTCTCAGTGCCATGCTCTGGATGAAAACCAGACTGTAAAGGATCAAGATAACTGACACAGTCAAGATACCCCTGGAGCTGCTGAGCCACAACCCGTTCAATAACCTTCTCTAAAAAGGGAAGGTTAGAGACAGGTCAAATACTGGCAGGGGAGTCAGCATCAAGCAATGGTTTCTTGAGCAGAGGCTGCACCACCACCTTTTTGAGACAGCTTGGTACTCTGCCCTCTCGCAGGGAGGCATTGATCACCCCAGCCAGCAATGGTCCCATTGTCTCCCAGCAGCTCTTAACCAGCCAGGACGGGCATGGATCTAATTCACAAGAGGTGGCTCGAACAGCCCCAAGCATCCTCACCACATCAGTGGATGTCACCGACTGAAAGTGATCCCACAAAATTGGACAAGCCGGGGTTTCTACAACCTCTACCTCCTCCACTGCAATAAGTGCGGCATCGAAGTCTCAGTGAATACGAACAATTTTCTCTGTAAAGTAATCTGCAAAAAGGTCACAGCGGGCGGAAGATAACTCAACCCCCGAGTTGAGGGAGGCTGGACTGACCAATCCCCGTACAACCCGAACAACTCTGCCGGACGAGATTTCGCAGATGCTATGAGGGCACCAAAGAACTCCCTCTTTGCTGTCCACATAGCCATGTAAACTAGCTCTATGTCACAATCTGTTGGCTGCAGTTTGAAATCGACGCCACCGTCGCTCCAACTGTCGTCCCTCTTGCTTCAGGACCCGCAGTTCCTTGGAGAACCAAGGGAGCCTGTGGGCCGTCGCCTGGGCAATGGATGCCTGGGAGCCGTATGATTGATAGCCTCCATCAGCAAGATGCTCCATAGCTTGATGAGGTCATCGATGAGATGGTCGTCTAGGTCAGAGGGTAACTCCCCCAAAGCGCCTAGAAACCACACCGGGTCCATCAGCCTCTGGGAGTGGACCATCCTAATAGGTTCTGCACCCTGACAGGGGCAGACGTGTGCTAGGAGGGAAGCCTGTAGGAGGTAATGATCCATCAATGACAAGGACACAGTTGATATCTCCCCCATTAATGGAGCACCCGCCTCAAGGCCAGTGCAAAACATGAGGTCCAAGGTATGTCCTCCAAGATGTGTTGGGCCGCTGACCCTCTGGGACAGGCCCATGGTTGCCATGAACTCCTGCTCGGCTCTCCCGAGCACTGCGTTGGCATGAATGTTGAAGTCCCCCAGGACTATCGTCCTGGAGGACCACAACACCACCGCCGACATGCCTCTGCTAGAGCATGCAGGAAGGCTGCTGTACTGGTAGGTGCATGGTATACCAGCAACACTCCCCAGCTGTCCCCTGCCAAATCAAACACAAGGTGGAGACCTTCAGTGCCTAGCATGGTCTGCACTGGATACCTCCTCACAGACCACCTCTCTTTAAAAATCATAGCTACACCACCCCACCCACCCCCATCCATGTCTAGTGCTGCACGGAATACCTGGTCGGAACAAGATCAGCCAAGATAGGCCCCGATTCATTGTCCAGCCAGGTTTCCGTGATGCACGCGAGATTGGCGGCACAGTCAAGGATCACCTCCTGGACTGTTGTTGCCTTATTCGCCACCGACCTCACGTTTAACAGCACCAAAACCAGGCCAAGGGCCCCCTGACCAAGATCCACTTGCTCAACTGC
The DNA here is from genome assembly GCA_003113815.1 of Sphenodon punctatus. Taxonomy (NCBI): domain Eukaryota; kingdom Metazoa; phylum Chordata; class Lepidosauria; order Sphenodontia; family Sphenodontidae; genus Sphenodon; species Sphenodon punctatus. The sequence goes on along the minus strand of QEPC01014119.1, from coordinate 1,505,427 downwards.
TGTGGGAGGGTAAGTGGAACATGCACTAAACACCTGTTCCGCCTCACCGCCCCCACTCTTCTTCCCCTGAGACCATATCTCCCCTGGTCCGTCACGACCCCAATAGCCGTGCCTACACCCTACCCCCCACTCCCGGAGAGCTGTAGGCAGCCAGTGCATACTTCAGAGCACCAGTGTAATGTGCTCCTGGTGTCACTTCCCCGAAAGGAGACGAGCCACTGCATTCTGCACCAGCTGAACCTTCTGGGCAGCTCCACGTAGAGCGCACTGCAATAATCTAGCCTCAAGGTGATGAAAGTATGAATGACAGTGGTCAGATCTGAGTCAGAAAAAAAAGGCTGCAGCCTCTTCACCAGATAGAGCTGGTGTAAAGCACTTCTGGCCACTGCTGACACCTGACAATGCAGGTGTAGCAAGGGGTCCAGAAGCATTCCAAGGCTATGAACCTGGTTGATCAGAGGCGGCCAAACTTCATCAATAAGAGAAGTCCCAATTCCCTCCAGGTCACAAGGCTGGCCAACCATCATCAGTCTTGTCTGGACTGAGCTTTAGTTGGCTTCCCCTCATCCAGTCTCCAACAGCAGCCAGGCATTGGGTAAGCACCAACACTGCAGGGCCTGGGTTGGATTAAAAAGAAAGGTAGAGCCAATGAGGTCATTGAGTGAGATTATTCAGAGGTTTGGGGTGAGGTGTCATCAGTATGCTGATGACACCTCACCCCAGACCTCTGAATAATCTCACCCAATGACCTCATATAAACAGTGAACAAGAGGAGACAGATTAGAACCCTGCAGGACCACACAGGGCCCTGAGACAGCAATGAGCATTGCCCATAACCACTCTCTGGGACCTCCCCGACAGGAAGGAGTGGAACCATTCAAGAGCAGCCCCGAGCACCCCTGCTAGCTCCCACAGTCATGTCAACACCACCTCATGGTCAATGGTATCCAAGGCCTCTGAAAGATCTAACAAGATCAACAGAGTACAATTCCCTCTGTCAATCTCTAGCTGTAGGCCATCGATCAAGGCCACAAGCACAGTCTCCATGCCATACCAAGGACAAAAGCTAGACTGAAATGGGTTCTGGAATCCAACAACATTGAAATGAGCCTGAAACTGCTGGGCAACCACCCATTCCCTTCCCTATGAACAGAATGTCAGAGACAGACCGATAGCTGGCTGGGGAGTCAGCATCCAAAGATGGTTCCTTAAGCAAAGGCCAGACAACCACAGTTTTAAGGGTGTCTGGCACCCTACCCTCCAGAAGGGAGGCCTGACAACCCCAGCCAGCAGCAGCCCCAATGTCTCCTAGCTGGCTTCCATCAACCCGGATGGGCAAAGATCTAATTCACAATTGGTTGCCCTCATTGCCCCAAGCACCTCCCTCGCATCGGTGGATGACACCGATGGAAACTGATCCAAACAAACAGAACAATACTGAGTTTCCATAACCCCAAACTCTGATTCTGCAGATAAAGTGGCAGTACCCAAGTCATGGTGAATACGAGTGATTTTGTCTGCAAAGAAATTAATAAAATTGTCATTGAGGGGAGATGACACCATTTTCGGGTGGAGGCAGACCACACCACTCAGAGCAGCTCTGTTAGACAAGACCTTGCAAACTTTCTTCACTGTCATCATAGCCATGGCATAGTCCTTCAAAAAAATCTATGCTGCAACTGGTAGGCTTCAGAGCAAGACAAGTTCCACATGCGTTCTAGCCACCTAACCTCCTGCTTCAGCTGCCTCAGGTCCTCCATATACCAGGGGGACCTGTGCTGCTGCAGCGGTGGAAGTGGATGCCTGCCTGCAACCATGTTGATGGCCATAGTCAAGATATCATTCCATAAAGCAAACAGGCCATTGACAGAGTAGTTGCTAAGGTCAGTAGGCAAATCCCGCAGAGAATTCTGGAATCTGATCAACTCCATTAGCCTCCAGTGGAGGGTCAACCTAACTGGTCCACCACCCTGATGAGGGCATAGGAGGACCAGGATCTGGGCTTTCAGAAGGTAATGATCCAATCACAAAAACAGTGTATTAACACCTCCACCCCCTTGATAATCAGAATCCCTATATTCAGGTTAGTGCAAAGCATAAAATCCAACGTGTGCCCTGACTCATGTGTCAGGCCAGATACTATCTGAGATAGGCCCATGGTTGTCATGGCTGTCATGAGCTCCTGCTCTGCCTCTGAAAGGTCAGCCTCAGCATGTATACTGAAATCGCCCAAGACAATAAGTCCAGGTGACTTCAACACAAGCTCCGGGACCAGCTCAGCTAGAGCAGTTAGAGAATCAGCCATGCAGAGGGGTGCACCAAGAGGATTCCCAGTCTATCCCGAGCCAAATCAAACACAAGGTGGACGTACTCTATATCAAATGAGTTAGGCACCAGATACCTCCAAAAGATAACAGCCATTGCATCCCCCCACCGCACGTGCCAAGACTGATGCTGTACAAATGCTGCTGGCACCATTTGGGAACATACCAGCCCAGATGCTTCTTCAAGCCAGGTATCTGTAATGCAGATGATGTTGGCGGCCTCATCCTGAATAAAATAATGGATGGTAGAAGTCTTATTTACCACCGACCTCACATTAAGCAGCAACAGTGACAAATCAGAGGTCCTACTGGCCTTAATGAGTTAGGCCAGAAAGAAGCCACTATGAGGTCCCATTACAATTGGAGACATGGCTTACCCTTTGAAGCCATGGAGGCCTACCTTAAATGGGTCAAGAGAATATTTCAACTACATAGTCAATGAGCTCTGAATGGCAGTGGGCTGTGCTTTTTGGAAGACTGAACTCAAATTGGTGCTCTCTGATCAAACAAATTGATGTAGACAAGAAAAATGTTTACATGGCGAAAGCTGAATGCTGCGTACTGTACAACATATGCAAGATGAATAGGAAGATCTTGCTTTATGCCTTGATTGAAGAATCAGATGATGCCCTACCTTCAATAGATCTGACCATAGCTAATAGGGTTCCAATTATTGGAGGGGAGGATGTTTCCAATGCTGTTGTCATAGTCAGATTATTACCTCCTGAAATTCCAGATTCTTGCCCTCCTATACCCTCTTTTGGGGTGGTGGGCCAGATAGGTTTGTCCACCCCTGGGAACTAAAGGATCCAATTGGTTTCCAGAACTCTCGGGGGAGTGTAAGCCCTTTGGGGTAGGGGGGACTTATCATTACTACTGATTGTACAGTGCCAGGTACACTTCTGGCATACTACTACTACTAATTTACCCACTGACCTCAGCGGCTACTCCATCAATGGCCTGGTTGCTTTGTGGAATGACATCCTGATCATGGTCAACAACAGAGTTGCACCCCGGCATGTGCTCCCACCACTGTGTTAACACAGGTTCCCCTGGTATACAGAGGACCTGAGGCAGCTGAAGCAGGAGGGTAGGCAGTCAGAGCGCAGATGGCGCTTGACTTGTGCTGAAGATGACTGATTGAGGCATAGATCATTTTTGAAGGACTATGCCATGGCTGTGATGGCGGTGAAGAAAATCCTTCTCCACTATCATAGCTTTTGCCAAGTCTCACCCTGCAGAGCTGTTCTGGGTGGTAAATGGCCTGATCAATCCAGCCTTTTTCTCCCATGAACTAGTCATCTATTGTCCGCTGTGACATTTTTATTAACTACTTTGCAGCCAAAATTGCTTGTATTCGTCATGACTTGGGTGCTGCTATTTCAACTACAGAGTCCGAGTTTGTGGCTGTTGAAATTCAGCCTTGTCCTGTTTGTTTGGATCAGTTTCAATTAGTATCGTCCACCAATGTGGGGAGTGAACTTGGGGCAATGTGGGCAACCAGCTGTGAATTAGATCCATAGCTGTTCTGGCTGTTGAAAGCCAGTCGTGAGACCCTGCTGGCTGACCCATTGCTGGCTGGGGTTGTCAATGCCTTCCTTTGGGAGGGTAGGTTGCAGGACACCCTCAAAACTGCAGTTCTCCAGTCCCTACTCAAAAAACCATCTTTGGATGTTGATTCCTCAGCCAGCTATTGCCCTGTCTCTAACCGTCCCTTTTTAGGGAATGGAATGGGTGGTAGCCCAGCAGCTTCAGGATCATCTCGATGCTATCAGATTTGTGGATTTAAGTCAGGCTTTCGTCCAGGGTATAGCATGGAGACTGTGCTTGTGACCTGGGTTGAGATTTTTCACCTGGAGATTAATAAGGGCCTTAGTTGATGATTTTTGTGTGGAGATTGATAAAAGGGAATGATCTTGTTAGATCTTTCAGTGGCCTTTTATACAGTTGATCATGGGGTGGTGTTGATGTGACTGTGGGACCAGGGTCGAGGGTGTGTTTTTAATGAGATTTTTAAATGGCAGGGGTGTGTAGGACTGCTCTTGATTGGTTCTGTTCACTCATGTCAGGGAGGTCCCTGTGGGTAGCGATGGGAGACTGCTTGTCATCCCCTTGGGGCCTCCCCTGTGGTGTTCCGTAGGATTCTATCTTGTCCCCCCTCTTATTCAACGTGTATCTAAGGCCACTGGGCAAGATCATTTGGAGGTTTGGAGTGAAGTGAAATCAGTATGTTGATGACACTCAGCTCTACCTCTCTTTTTCATCTGACCCAGGTCCTGTAGTTTCAGTGCTTACCCAATGCCTGGCTGCTGTTGGGGACTGGATGAGGGTGAGCCAATTGAAAATGAATCCAGATAAGACTGAAGTGATGATGACTGGCTGATCTTGTGACTTGGAGGGTATTGGGATCCCTGTTATTGAAATGGTCCAGCCCCATCTGGTTACCCAGGTTCACAGCCTTGGAGTGCTTCTGGACTCTGCTGCGCCTGGAATCTCAGGTTGCAGCACTAGCCCACCAGGAGTGTTTTCCATCGATTCTATCTGGGGAGGAAGCTGCATCTGCATTGGGCTGCATCCTGATTTTGATCTCTCACCATCATCCATACTTTTATCACCTCAAGGCTAGACTACTGCAAAGCTCTCTATGTGGGGCTTCCCTCAGTGACTGCCTGGAATCTGAAGGTGATGCAGAATATGGTGGTCTGGCTCCTTTCAGGGGTGGGTCGCCATGAGCACATTACACCTGTGCTCTATAATGTGCACTAGCTTCCTATAGCTTTCCGGGCACAAGTCAAGGTGCTGGTCTGACCTTTAATGCCCTAAGCGGCCTGGGCATCCACATATCTGAGAGACCGCCTTTCCTTTCATGCTCCATTGCAATCAGCAGGGAGCACTCTCTTGCAGGAACCACCTGTCAGTCTTGTGCGTATGACAAGGGCCTGCAGAGAGCCGTGCTCGGCTGTTGCTCCTATGTTATGGAACTCCCTTTCCCTGGAGGTCGTTCAGAGCCTGAACCTGAGCATTTACTGGAGGCAATTTTCTCTTTGGCAATGCATTTAGCAGGCAGGCTGGGGTTGAGGTGGAAGGGTTTAGGGTGAGGGTGAGTTTTCAAATGAGGTTTTTACACGGAGTTTTATTTTATGTTTATGATGTGTGTTTTTATTATGTAAGATGCCTTGAGCCCTAGGGAAAGGGTGGGGTAGAAATTTGAAATAAATAAATAAATAAATAAATAAATAAAACATGAACATGAGGGATGTCCATGCCGTGAAGCCTACTGTTCTCATTTTTAGAAGATCAGTATCAGGAAAACCAGTGACTGATCTCTACAAGGAGGCAGGGAAACTTATTGTGGTTCCCCTTTTCATGGTACCTCCCTAGGAGGACATCACAAAGCAAAGGAGGACATGTGGCCATTATTCTGCTTACATACCCACACTGAATGAGTATTAAACATCAACATCCTGTATTTTCCAGTTCATTATTGTTATTGTTCACTATTGCCATAAGAACATAACGTAAGTGCCATACTGGGTCACACCAATGGTCCATCTAGCCCAGCATCCTGTCTCCGACAGTGGCCAATCACAGTGGCTTGGGAGAAGCACCCAACAGATCACAATGGGGGATCCATTCCCTGTTGTTTCCCCCAGCTCCCGTCATGTTCCCTGATCCTGTCTGGCTAATAGCTGCTAATGGACCTATCTTCCAGAAACTTGTCCAAACCTCGTTTAAACTCAGCTATAGCACTGGCCCTTACCACAGCCTCTGGCAGTAGATTCCACAACCCCATTATACACTGAGTGAAAAACAAATATTTTCCTTTATTTGTTTTAAACTGGCCACCCATGAGTTTCATGGAGTGTCCCATGAAACTTGCCACCCATGAGTTTCACTGAGAGGGTAAATAACTGCTCCTTGTTTATTAGTTCCACACCACTAATGATTTTATAGGCCTCTATCATATCTCCTCTCAGTCATCTCTTCTCTAAACCAAACAGCCCCAACCTACCAAGGCTCTACTCATATGTGAGCCCTTCCATGTCCTTGATCATTTTCGTTGCCCTTCTCTGTATCTTTTCTAGTTCAGTTATGTCTTTTTTGAGATGGGGTGACCAGAACTGCACACAATATTCGAGGTGCGGTCGCACCACTGATTTGTATAGAGGCATTATGACCTCCTCCGTTTTATTCTCTATCCCCTTCCGAATAATTCCTAACATTCTGTTTGCTTTTTTGACTGCTGCTGTGCACTGCGCTGTGGATTTCCACAACCACCCCCAGATCCTTTTTCTGAGTGGTAACTCCTAGCTTAGTACCCAGCATTGTGTACATATGGTTTGGATTATATTTCCCTACGTGCATCACTTTGCACTTGTCCACATTATATCTCATTTGCCATTTAGATACCCAGGCACCCAGTGTCAAAAGATCCTGTTGCAGTTCCTCACAGTCTGCTCATGTTTTAACTACCTTGAATAACTTGGTGTCATCTGCAAATTTGATCACTTCAGTCTTAATACCCTTTTCCAAATCATTAATGAATACATTAAACAGCACCGGTCCCAATACAAATTCCTGAGGCACACCACTTTTTACATCTCTCCATTGTGAAAACTGACCATTTAGTCCTACCCTTTGCCACTTGGCTTTTATCTTTAAAATGTCAATAAATCATTACTTAAGGCATATTTGTACAGGACATAATTAAAGTATTCTATGTACCAATTAGCAATCAATTTTCCCCTTCACTGTACTTAATTATTTAATTATGTCCATTCTCACTGTATTAAGAAGTCACAATATACACTTACTAGCAAAATTCTATTAGAACTAGAACAGTGTGCATTAAACTGTAGCACAATGTTATTTTTTATAAGTATTAAAAAAGAGAATTTTGCACCACACAGGGCAGAGTGCACTAAGCGCTTTCCCAGTGGTGGAGTATGTGCAGCTTATCTCTACTCGGGTTTGAACATGAATCACAGTTCAGAACTCAAACATTCGCCATTGTGTTCTTTCTACCCTTGAGGAAGCGGACCCTGCATATCTTCCCTCCCAAAGTTGTTACAGTTCTGCAGGTAAGTGAGCCACACAGCAAAGAAACCTAGAAATTCTTCACTACTATTATTAGCCCATTGTTGTGTCAGGAACCCAGAAGGGCCAGTTTTCTGAAGGTTCAGGGAGATCATGGCAGGAACAGCAAGACTGCTAAGGCAAAGCACAGAGTTGAAGGCAGTAGTCCATTTATTCATGTAGGGATGCGAAGCACTGCTCAGACACCTTCAAAAGTTTTCCAAAAAAAGTATTGAAGGTCCTGTGTCCTATTGCTCCTATCTCTTTTCTTCATTAGCTCTCCTCTCCTCTTGGAACATGGTCATCATGAGTGGTGAGTCTGGGTGGTATGAAAAACAACCCTGGTAACTCCTGAGGCCATATCCATATGCTGCATTTGGTGGTGGTCTATCCGTAGGAATCCTTGGAATGATTTGAGAGATCAGGAGAATAGGTAGGCACAAACTCAGAAATAGATAAGAGATTGAGACTGTTTTACACGATCACAGTTAATCTGAATTAGTTTTTAATCCAGATATATTAATTCAGGGTTATTATTTGGGAGTACCTGTTTACACAATCATTTAAAATCAGGAATAAGAATTAACTGAAGTGTTCGCACAATCATCTTAATTTTAATCCGGATTAATGCACATGTAAAAACACCCCGACACTCCAGTTACAGTACTGGTATGAGCACCTTTCCTCTTCCCTCCCAGCCACTGTCCAATTCCTCTGACTATACACAACCTTGCATGACCACTGTCCTGCTTTCAGCATCTGGAAGGGGTGTACTTGAAGGGTAGAGTCCACAAGGGTACTTGACTAGGGAGGGCTGGGAGGGAAGTGGAGGCATCAAGATACAGTAATTTCCATTTTCTGCTGTGATCAGCTGGAAGATCGGTCCTTGAGAAAAACACAGTAAGCAATGGTTGAAAGCAATGACACTGCATTCTGGGAGGGTATGACAGTGTGCGGGATGAACTCAGCATAGGAAAATAGGAATATTAGAACAAGCTTAAAAAAACAATATTAAAAGGAGTCTCCTCACTTCACCTCCCACATGACTGCCAATATGGCATCTGCCATAGGATTTGGAAGTCAATAAAAACAGTGCTTGCCAAGGTGCTCTCTCTGGTGGTTCTTGCATCTGTGATCTCACCAGGCATTGTTTCCTGGGGCATGCTAGCAGAAACTGAGGCAGTTCTCTTTGACCATATTATGGCTGAATTGGCCGCTTTATCCAGCTGTGTTTCATCTGGATTCCAGCTCTCTGGTCAGGTGTTTGGGTAGAATTCAAGAGGCCAAATTAAAGGGAGCTGAGGGACCTCTGAATTTGGGAATACTGTTTGTAAACACAGTGAGGTTTTATAGTCATTCTGGGTCATTATTCTTCCCTGGTTCACCACTTGCTCTGCTGTACTCTTCTTTCTCCTCTTGTGGTTCTTGCACTAATATCGTGGTTATCACAAAGTTGCTATGGATCTTCAAGAACTTGTTGAGCAGATCATAGTAGGACATGATCTGAAAACTATATCTGGAGCAGTTACTACCATCCCTAATTTCCCTGAAGCCCTGAAACAAGGAAATCCAAAGAAATCCACTTGGCTTGTGACTCATTCCTGTAGCCGTTGTCAAAGATTTTGTCTGCACTTCATCTGTACCCACATCTGAATGATGGTTCAGTGCAGGGAAAAGATTGCTGGCATTCTTGTATGAGGTGTTCCATGGCTTTCCAATGGATACTCACTGGCTTTCCTTTAACTACTGACTGTGGCTAGTAATTGCTGGTAGTTAATAAATAGCAGCCACAATCAGCAGTAAAATATATTTACGTGGCATGTCCCTTCTAAATACAGCAGGGGCTTCTGGTCACAAGTCAGAGTGACCAGAAAGCAGGAGCATTACTAAGGTTGGAATGGGCTCAGGTGCAAGAAATGAACTTGTTCTCCTACCGTTACCATCCTCTCCCGTTCTCCCTCCCCCCAGCATCTGTATTGCAGAAAATGGTCAACTTACATAGTAAGGACTCCAGACACACTCCTGACACCGTGGCACCTCTTCCTCCCTCTCTTCACTTGCTCCGCCTGAGCCCTACAGGCTGCGTTTGTGCTGCAAGTCTTGTGCTGCTGCCAGTGTTTACTCCATCCTGTGCTGCCCGCCAGATGGGTCCCACGCATGCCACACACACTTCTGCTTCCAGTCAGTTCAGTTTCTGCCCTGATGTGCTGCAACAGAACATGATTTCTTCCCCACACCCTGCTTGTGCCCTGGGACAAACGTCCCTCCTGTCCCTTTGATAGCTATGCCACTGCCAGAAGGCAGACTAGAAGGCCATAGAGGCCATCAGTTTTACCATATGTCACTGATCACTAGATGGACTAAAGGAGGAAGAGCAGACTATTCAATGTGATCTACTTTGGCTACGTGCAAGCAAAAGAAGGGAAAGGAGGGACTGTCATGGGTGGAAGAGGAGCCCGAGCAAGCGCACCCACCTCAGTGACAGCGAGGCTGATAGGCAGGGCTCCTCCCCTCCCACTCCCCCTGACACTATGACCACTGACAGGTGCAGGAGGGAATAGAGACAGCTCAAGAGCACTCTAGACACACACACACGGAGCCCGTAAGGGGCTGGGATAAGAGAGCTCTCCCTGCTCTCCTTGGAGCTAGAATGACAGCATCATGGGTGGCAATGGGAGGGAGGCAAGAGCAGGCCGGAGTCTCAGCCCCAATCTAGAAAACAAAGCCGGCAACAGCAGCACACCCACCCACAGGGGTACCGAGTTGGGCACTGGTTGCTGGGGAGGGATGGAGTAGGGGCGGGGGGAGCTCTGATTCAACAGAAGTTTTCTTTATTCTAGCAAGCACCCCTGGCCTGCCCCACACCCCAATTCACATTCACACCTCAACTCCCACCAAACGCACATTGTCTCTGTACCAAAGGCTCCCACCCCCACATGCTGCTCTCCAGCACCAACATACAGGTGCCAGCCTGGGTAGCAGGATGAGGAGATACCCATCCCTGCTCCCTTCAGAGAGAATCCATGAGTCCTGGATCCCAGCCCCCTACCCTGCACTCTAACCCACTAGTCCCCAGTCTGCCCCCAGAGAACCCAGGAGGACCGACTCCCAGCCAACCTTGTTATAACCCACTAGCCCCCATTCCCCTCCCAGAGATCCCAAGGCCATGGGCTGTGCTCCTCAGCCAAGGAGGGTGGGTCCCCTTTCCCACAGTCACTGTTCTGGGTGGGTGTGGCGGGTTCTAGTCTTAGTGGAGTGCGGGGGACACTCCAGACTAGTGGGCATCTCTTCCTCCAAGCGTGGCACACTGGTGTGCAGATGAACGGAGGATGCTCGGTAGCAGCTACTGAAGCCACTTTTCCTTATCTTGCCCTCAGTTGCTGTGAACAATTAATACACCCATTCAAATTGTGGGCAGGAGGGTTCTATAGCAGGAAAAGGGGAGCTGGAATTATGCAGGGGGCACATTACAACAAGATCAGCAACTACATGCAGTTACTGCTACTCGTGCTAACCTCTCCACCAACCAACACAGTATGTAGTTGAACATGTCAGCAGACTACAACACCATAGTAAAATATGCAAAACAGCCAGACACATCAAGTATAAAGTCACTAATCACAAATTAGAGGGGACATCCGAAGACACAAACCACACTCTAAACACAAGGAGGAGAAAATATACAGCAGGTGTCCTCTCTCCCCCACCCCCGTGCTCCCCCTGAGGGTAAGGAAGCAGAGATGGGAACATATACACAAGACTAGGGAATGGAACCATGTCAGAGATCCATGATCTAGACCCTCCTAATCCTGAGCACACCCAAGCCTCAAGTTGTTTCTCCTAGCACCCCACCACCTATGCCAAGCTCAATGCCACATACCCCCCAGGGCTTCTCCTGAACTCCTTGTCTCCTTTCTCTACTCCAGGACTCCTCCTACCAGATCCGGTAGCATCCTCCCTCTCCCTCCAGCCCAACCCAGCAGCTCCCTCTCTCTCTCTCCCCCCATAGACTGCTCCCTGTGCCTCCTTCCCATAGGCTGAGTTCATGTAGGAACTTTGCACGTCTTTCAGGCTGCTGTTTCTCTTGCTCATGCTCAACCAGCACAATTTCCATGCAGATCTGAAAGATTATTTTCTCTCCATAGGATAACATGGAAACTGCAAAACGTCATCTTTAAAACTACATGATGGATTTTCAAAATCTAAGCCCAGGAATGTACTAGAACGCACCCTTGAATTTTCTGAGCCCTCTATACTTCCCTCTATACTTTTCTGCATCAAGAAAACCGCTGGCAAAAATCAGAAGAAAACAGTTCTATCTCCAATTTTTGTGTAACTCAAACTCTTATAATTCAGATCTATCTGGAATTTGGACAGCTTTTACCCCTCACCCAAATAATCCTTCCTGTAAAATTCCACAGTGATAGGATAAATCATCTCGATTTTATAACAAGTAGAATCATGATTTTAACAGGGAGTGCAACTGACCTTAACTATAGAGCCACTGCTGCAGCTCTTTAATATAATAAGTAGTGAAAAAAATGAGCAAATACTAGGAGCACAAGAATGTTAGACTAATTACAAGTACTTGTTTACACTCTTCACATTTAACACGTTTCAAGTCTACTTTTGTTGTTTTAAAACAGAAAAAGCAACACAGATACACTACTGTCATTGGGAATCCACACTGGCCAAGTCCCAACCTGCTAAGACCCAACAACATGTCACAGACATCAAGGTCAGACCTGGAGGAGGACCTGGAAGGAGCACAGGGCTGGAGTTTTATGGATTTGGGGGAAAGACATGGGTATTGCCTGTGCAATGGCAGCATGGAAAAAACAGCACAGGTGCTTTTTGGGGAAACCCAACTAATGGACCATAAAGGCTAATAGAATGATGGAGAATCTAAGCAGCGAATGACATGAGGAAATGCAATAGTTAGTAACAAAAGAATGGAGAAGACTAAGGGTGCCTCCACCACACATGGTGCAACAGGCTCTATCCCTGTTCATCCTGCAGTGGGCAATTGCTGCCACCAGATTTCAGGACCAGTGTGGGGAGCAGGACCAACTGTTGCCGCCTCCCAGGGCAGCTGGGCTGCTGTCAGCTGTCGCAGACCGAGGTGCCAGCCACCCAAGTGGGTACCCGACCCTGCCCCAACTCCCCTCTCTGGCCTGCCCACTATCCTGCCCCTGGTCATGATTTGACCATGTGGAACTCGAGCTAGTGCCCACCACTCAAAGCCCTGCAGTGGACCTTGCCGCATGGTGGGACAGACGGGGACTGGGCATAAACGTTCCAGAGCACTACTGTGGCTTGGAGAGCCTTACCCCACTTTGGGTAAGGCTGCATCCTCAGCCTTTTTCTGAAGACACAGCACATAGCAGCCAGCTGCCCACCCTGCCATATGGTGGGGTTAATAACTCGAGGCCGCCAGGCACGCGATCCAGGCAGACTTACCACATGATGCAGTGTGAGTGGGGTAAGACTGCTCAAGGCACCATTTGTGTATTGTGTGGCTGCACCCTAAGACTGCCATTTCAAACCTCCAGAATGGGCTAACATCAAATGTTTGAGAGAGAGAGAGAGAGAGAGAGAGAGAGAGAGAGAGAGCTCTCCATAATGCATTTAAGCCAACTGTGCAATTCTGTAGAGAGCTAGGAATTCTATCCCTGTGGCAATCAGCTTATTTCTTCGAACATCTTAAAGCTACTAATTTGTTGGCCATAAAATTATTCTCACTTGTTTAATAGAACTTAATTTGATTTTACAATCTCCTACAGCAGTGAATCAGTTTGATCTAGTCAGCAAATTTAGGAGCAAGAGCCTGCTATGGTCCCCAGAGAAGTCAATGTGCATCTTTCTACTGACTATAGTGAGCAATGGGTCAAAACTCTACCCATGAAGCCATTTCTTGCATGCAAAGGAAGGAAGACAAACCTGAGCCAAACTCAGGCAAATCAATCTGTATGCAGAGTTCCATTCACTGAAGTGAAAAGAGATGCAATTTCCTGAGTAGTTGCAGAGCAGAGCTTTTAGTATTTCCTATAGAGCTTGGAAACCTATATTGGAAACCTATCAATATTAAAAACAATGCCAAGAGAAAACATGTACACATAAATTAATCCTTTATCACTGAAAAGGAGGTTGCAAAATTTGTAGCGGCCCTTTTAAGTAGTATGCCATTGCCTACCATAGTGCAGCAATTGATACAGTTCAAGGAGCTCTCTGCATCCAAACATTTTTTTTTAAAGTAACTTTTCAATTGGAAAAGTAAATTAAGATCTTCCCCCCCACCAGTGGTAAAGAGAAAGGGAATTCAGCATTAAACATTTTTATAGTCTAATTGGGACTTACTTGAGACAAAGCAGCATCCCGCTCCTCTATCACAGCATTCATTTCTTCAGCTATTATTTTCTTTTTACGTTCCTTGGTCCTGTATAGTCGATCGACAATTACAGCTCCATTCTTCTGTATAGCTATGCTCGTGTCTGCGTTGTTTATTCTGTTCAGTAATTCCTGTAATGTCTACCAACAGCATTATATGTTAGTCAGACATGAAGTTTTAATATATTTTATTTAATATAGGGTTTTAATTAATAGACACATGTGAATTGTAAATTGACTGAGTGAAGTTATTGAATTTTCATACTGCAGCAAAGATGTACATTATTAGTGTGTCAATTCGCCTTTCCCCCACATCTTAGTTCTTGAAACCCACTCAATTGAACTTAAGCCTCTAAGATATAAGACTGACATCAAGAAATCTCCTCAGAGAATGGCTTACCATGTCATTTTCTTCAGGGTTAATATTTTCTAGCCTAAAAAAAAGGGACACAGAAAGCCTGATCAGTAGCATTTCCTTAGTGCAGCAAAATGAGTTCGCTTTTTAAATCTTTAGAACCTCAAGTAATTTCATTCTACTAGTCTTTAGAGTCAACCATGACACTGAACATATTAAAGTGCCACCTGCTCGATTCCATCTTTCAATAATGCTCCATATCTTCAGCACTGACTTCAGACTGTTAAGTTATTAATGTTTACTGCTATATATGACTACAAGGATCAATTGTTCATATGTGCTTAGCTGAAGAAAGTTCCCCAGTGATAGAAACACCGATGCTCCTTTTTTTATTTATTTCTGGACTTACAACTTTTACCTGAGTTTATATATTTTAGTTGTTTTAGCAGTCCAAAATGAAATGGAACAATATGTTTTGTGCTGTCGTAATGAAGGCTTGAAGATGGATGCTTGAACAAAATGTAATGTACCACTCCCCCAAGAAAAGATTTGGAAAAAAACGAAACCAATTTTTTTAAAAAGTAATAGTTTTATTTGGAAATTTGTTACTTTATCCTACTTGTAAAATATAAATGTAAAGCTAAGCTAATGGTTTTCTCCCATCCTCACTCTCAGAACAAAAATACTGCATCCTCTATTTTACTTGTTGCTACATTATCACGTTTACTGATCTGCCAAATTTAACCCTCCCAAGTTTGAAACACACAGTGTATTAATCTGATATTTGGGTATAATAGACCCCAGTTATGTCACAGTTGGTTCACACTATGAAAGTGATAACTGATGTGTAAACATAAAACAAAATGGCAATTGGTATGTTTGAGTTTTCACTTTGCGTGTTAACAGATGTCACATGGTAATGTCTGTCCCACCCTGGGGAGAGGAGGGTTTTCCCTGGCCGGGTATGCTCTGGCTGGCGAGGGTTGGATGGTGGGGGGCAGGGAGTGATGTGTTCTCAATGTCACCCTGCCCCCGCCATGATGGACAGCCATGGCTACCTACTACAGGCAGCCATGGCTCACTTCCATGGTAACTTCCCTGATGCTGGTAGGAGCTGGGTTTGGAACACATGTTTCCGCCCAGGTGTGGACTGTGGGCCCAGCTCCTATGAGGCCCATATTTCCCACCCTGTGTAGGAACCGGGCCTACATCTGGCAGGTCTCAAACAGATGGCCTGCCATGACGCTGTTCCAGCCAGGCCGAACTGAACCTAACTGTGCCAGCGTTACGTATGTTTTCACCTTTTGAGGTGTAATTGACCCCAATACCTTTGTAGTGATATTTTTCTGTATACACAGAAAATTACATTTATGAAAAGAAACAAAATTCTAAATTATTGTCCTTATCTTACTTTGATAATACTTAATGGAACAAACAGGTTCTGGTTTAAGCATTTTTTTAAAAAAAGAAGAAATACTGTTTTTACAATATGTGTTTAGGGAGAATATGACCCCAGTACCATAGGCGTGTAGTGGTTTCGTTTTCCCATTCATTACAAGTGGGGCCAAACTTACCCCAATACCATTTTAGTGAAATTATCAAATTTTTAAAATATTACAGGGGGGTGGCGACGACGACATTTATTTATTTAATTTATTTATTAAATTTGTACCCTGCCCCTCCTGAAACACAGCTCGGGGTGGTTTCCAGTCATAAAATACAATTTAAAACAATCCAAAATACTAAAAAATACCATATAAACATTTTAAAAACACATAAAACAGGGCCTGGGGTATAAATTACTTGGGATAGGGGAATAAAAATCAGCTACCCACGCCCCTCCCCAAAGGCCCGGGCGAACAACCAGGTCTTGCATTTTCGCCGAAATACTAACAGGCTTGGGGCCAGGCGAGCTTCCTCCAGTAGGGAGTTCCAGAGACGCGGCCCGAGAATGCCCTCTCCATTGTGGCCCCCTGCTTAACGCGGGGGACCTCCAAGAAGGCACCCCTGGCAGACTGAAGGAGCCGCTCCAGGGCTCGGCGGTCCCTGAGGTATGAGGGGCCGAGACCGTGTAGAGCTTTGTACATCAATACCAACACCTTGAATCTGGCTCGGTACGCTATCGGCAACCAGTGCAGAGCCTGGAGCACTGGTGTTATGTGCTCCCAGCGACCCGTCCCTGAAAGGAGACAAGCCGCCGCATTCTGCACTAGCTGCAGCCTCCAAACCAAACACAAGGGAAGCCCCACGTAGAGCGCGTTGCAATAGTCCAGCCTCGAGGTGACGAAGGCATGGATGAGGGAGGCCAGATCCGGGCCGGAGACCAACGGACGCAGCCTCCGCACCAGATACAACTGGCGAAAGGCCGCCTTTGCGACTGCCTCCACCTGCCGCTCTAGGCGGAGGTCTGCATCCAGCACCACCCCCAGACTCCGGACCTGTTAAGCTATAGGAGGGCGAACCTCCCCAATAAGGGGGGTTGACACCTCCCTCGCTCTCCCCACCACCATCATCTCCTTCTTATCGGGGTTGAGCTTCAGTCTGCTCTGCCACATCCATTCCGCCAGGGCCTCCAAACACTGGGATAGCACCGAGATAGCAGGGTCTGGGTTCGACATGAAACAACACCGAACAATTGACGCCATTACTGTTGAAGAATAAATGGAGTATGAAGTGGTACAGGTTTGTTTTAAAAGTTTTATTAATTTGGTGTACCCCTTTGGGACCAGATTGACCCCCAAATACTTGGGAGGGTGAAAAGTGAATATTTTTCTCTCTTTGCACATCAACACCAAAAATTGTGCCTTTCAGCAACAGCACATTATATGGAATATTTTTCTCTTTTTTTTTAGTACAGTAAAATCCTCCCTCAGATTTCTGGACATGTCTTGAAACATGCCTTTTGTCTAGCTATATGAGGGTCTAGATATATGAGGGTTTCAAACATGCTTGAAAGTAGCAAGTTATGTAAAAGCAAGTCCGGAATAATTTGAGAGGTCTGGATAAGTGAAGTTCGACTATAGCATAAAAAGTCCATTATTCTGTCTTAAAACATAGAGATTAATAGGATAGCCACATGGGGCCCTTCTTCAGACTTGGAAAAAATCAGAAATATATACTTAGCAAATACAGGAGAGGTACATACATATAAGGATGCAATGACTTGGGAGGGAGCTTGTCACAGGGTAAAATTTCTAGATGCCATAAATCACTGATTCTTGAAGCAGCTGGTCCTGGAACCTACAAGAGGAGCAGCTACTTTGGATCTAGTCTTAAGTGGACTGCAGGACCTGGTACAAGGGCTAATGGTGATAGAGCCGCTTGGTAATAGTGATAATAATATAATCAAATTTGACATAGCTATAGAAGGAAGGTTGATAAAAAGAAACTACCACAGTAACATTTAACTTTAAAAAGGGGAACTGTGCAAAAATGAGGAAACTAGTTAGAGGGAAACCAAAAGGAGCACTGCAAGGGTTAAACGAGTTGAAGAGGTATGGAGGTTATTTAAACACACTTTGGAAGTGCAGATTAAATGTAATTCCACAAGTAAAGGTAGCAAGAGTATCAAATATCTGCCAATGTGGCTAAATGGGGAAGCAAAGGAGGTTATAAGAGCCAAAAAGGCATCCTTTAAAAAATGGAAATCTAGTCCTAATGAAGAGAATAGGAAAGAAAATAAGCATTTTGAAATTAGATGTAAAATGTTAATTTATTTATTTTCATTATTTATATCCTGCCTCAGCAGCTCGAGGTGGCTTACAAAAATTAAAATATTTAAAAATATACCTAAAATACATAAACGGGAAGCATAAGAAAAAATAAAATAAAAAACCCATCCTCCCCACCCATCCCCCTCACCAAAGGCCTGGTGGAACAGGCAGGTCTTGCATTGTTGCCAAAATGAGGCAAGGTCCATGGCCACCTGGGCCTTCACCAGAAGGGAGTTCCACAGCCTGGGTCGTGCCACCGAGAATGCCCTCTCCATTGTAGCCACCCGCACACCACCCAAGGGACATCAATAAGGTCACTGCCAGCGGACCACAGGGGTTGATCCAGGACAAAGAGAGTGAGGCGGTCTTGCAGACAGGATGGGCCCAGACCATATAGGGCTTTATAGGTAAGCACCAAGACTTTGAATGGGGCCCGAAAGACTATTGGCAGTCAGTGCAGAGCTTGGAGCACTGGTATAAACATGATCATGATGACCCGCCCCCGTAAGGAGATGGGTTGCCACATTCTGGAGCAGCTGTAGTCTCGGGACAGTCACCAAAGGTAGCCCCACGTAGAGTGCGTTACAATAGTCTAATCTTGAGATGATGAAGGCATGGATGACAGTGGCCAGGTCAGAGTCCGAGACATATGGCCAAAGCCGACGTACCAGATGTAATTGGCAGAAAGCACTCCTCGATCCGCAGCTTCACCTGGATCTCCAGGTTGCGGCGGTGGCGAGGAGTGCTTTCTGCTCCTAGACTCTGGACCTGAGAGACCAGTGGGGGACGAACCCCATCAGTGATGGGAGACATCACACCCACTGCCCTCCCCACCAACATCACCTCTGTCTTGTCAGAATTTAGTTTCAGACGGCTCGCCCTCATCCAATCCTCCACAGCCGCCAGATGTTAGGTAAGCACCGAGACTGCCAGGTCTGAGTTGGATGAAGAAGGGAGGTAGAGCTGGGTGTCATCAGCATAGTGATAACACCGCACTGCATACCGTCTCATGACCACGCCAAGCAGCTGCATGCACACACTGAACAAGAGAAGGGACAGAATAGAGCCTTTCGGAATTTCACACGTGAGGTCCCGGGGAGAAGATGAACAATCCCCGACCACCACCCACTGAGTTCTTCCAGCCAGAAAGGAGTGGAAACATTCAAGAACGGTTTCGCCCACCCCAGCATAGTCCCGCAGGTAAGTCACCAGCATCTCATGATCAACAGTATCAAATGCAGCCGACAGATCCAATAGGATTAGCAGGGTCGAACAACCCTGGTCCAGTTCCTGGTGAAGGTCATCAACCAAAGCCACTAATGCAGTGTCAGTGCCATAACCCGAATGAAAGCCGGACTACGGTGGAATAAAAAAAACAGTGCAGTCCAAATGCTCCTGCAGCTGCTTAGCCACCACCCGCTCAATAATATTCCCTAGAAAAGGAAGGTTAGAGACTGGCTGATAGACGGGGGAGTCAATGTCAAGTGATGCTTTTCTGAGCAAGGGCTGCACCACTGCCTCTTTGAGGCAGTCCGGCACCCTGCCCTTCTGCAGGGAGGCATTGACAACACCAGTCAGCAACAGCCCCAACGACTCCTGGCTGGCCTTGACCAGCTAGGATGGGCATGGGTCTAGTTCACAACACATGGCTCTAATAGCCCCCTGAATATCCGCCGCAGCGGCAGCCGTCACCTACTGAAATAGATCCCACAAAACCAGACAGGACAGAGCCTCCATAACCTCTGGTTCTCCTATTGTCGTAAGCGTGGAGTCAAAGTTATGGTGAATCCGAGCAATTTTATTCGCAAAGTACTCAACAAACCGCGGGCATTGGAAGACTCCAGTTCCAGGCAGAGGGAGGCCGGACTGACCAACCACCTTACCATTTGGAAAAGCTCAGTTGGATGAGACTTCACAGACAGTATCAGGGTAGCGAAGAACTCCTTCGCTGCCCTGACAGCCACAGCATAGGCCCGTAAACTGGCTCTATTCCACAATCGATTAGCTTGAGTATGAGACTGGCATCACTGTCACTCCAACACCACCCCTCCTGCTTCAGCTTCCGCAGGTCCTCCACAGACCATGGCAGCCTGTGGAGCCAATGCCGAGGGAGCGGATGCCTAGGAGTTGTCTGGTCGATGGCCTTGATCAGCAGAGTACTCCACAAAATGAAGATGTCATAGAGTGAACGGCTGTCAAGATCAGAGGGTAACTCCCCTAAAGCATTCTAGCACCAATCAGGTTCCGTCAGTCTCCGGGGGCAAACCAACCGAACTGGTTCCACACCCCTCTGGGGGTAGACGTCTGCCGGGAGACAGGCCTGCAGGAGATAATGATCGGTCTACGACAAGGACTCTGCTGACACCTCCCCTACTAACAGATCCCCCGTCTCAAGGTCAGTGCAGAAGATCAGGGCAAGGTGCTGTCCTCCATCGTGTGTTGGGCCGATGACAACTTGAGACAGGTCCATGGTTGCCATGGTGGCCATGAACTCACGCTCTGCCCCACCGAAACTGGCATTGGCATGGATGTTGAAGTCTGTCAAGACTGTCCTTGGGAACCACAACACCACCCCCAACACAAGCTCTGTCAGAGCGTATAGGGATGCCACTGTACAGATAGGTGCATGGTACACCAGCAGCACCCCCAAACTGTCTCCCGCCAAGTCAGCCACAAGATGGAGACCCACAGCCTGCCATTAACTGTACTGGATACCTCCCGACGGACCAAGAATCCCTAAAAATAATGACTACATGCGCCCCACACCCCTCCTTCTGGGTTACTGCACGGAGTACCCGGCTGGCACCAGGATCTCCAGATTGACTAGTAGAATGTCCCAGGGATCTGTACTGGGACCGGTGTTGTTTAAAATATTCACTAATGATCTGGAGAAGGAAGTAAAGAGTGAGGTGATCAAATTTGCAGATGACACCAAGTTATTCAAGGTGGACTATGAACAAACCCAAGTGGACTATGAAGAATTGCAAAAGGATTTTATGAGCCTGGGCATCCAAATGGCAGATTAAATTTAATGTGCACAAGTGCAAAGTGATGTATATAGGGGAAAATATCCTAACCTATATGAATATAATGCTGGGTTCTAAAATAGGAGTTACCACTCAGGAAAAAGATCTTGGAGTCATCATACACATTGAAGTCCTCAGCTGAGTGTGCAGCATCGGTCAAAAAAGCAAACCGAATGTTAGATATCATTTGGAGAGGGATAGAGAATAAAACTGAAAATATCATAACACCTCTATATAGATCTATGGTACAACTGCACCTGGAGTATTGTGTGTCGTTTTGGACACACCATCTCAGAAACACACACAGTAGGACTAAAGAAGATATAGAGAAGGGCAACAAAAATGATTAGGGGTATGGAATAGCTCCTGTGTGAAGACAGGCTCTTCAGTTTGAAGAAGGGGTGACAGAGGAGATATGATAGAAGTTTATAAAATCATGAGTGGTGTGGAACACATACATGGGAAATGGTTATTTATCCTCACTAACAGTACTAGAAAAAGGGCACACTCCATATAATTAAGTGGCAGCAGATTTAAAAAAAATAAGAGGAAGTATTTTTTCACTCAGTTCACAATTAACTTTTGGAATTTACTGCCAGAAGAAGTGGTCAAGGCCAGTAGTGTAGCTAGTTTTAAAAAAGGATTGGATAACGTCTTGGAGAATAGGTCCATTAACGGTTATTATCCAAGTAGGTTTTGGGGGCATAACCTCTTACTGTCAGGGGCTGGAACAATAGAAAATGGATTCAGCTACAACAAGGCCCCATGAGCCAGGCACACGCCTCCTAGCCCCAGTAACCACAGAGGCAAGAGGCCAAGAAGGACTCTTTGGACTATTTTGGTTTACTGTATGACTTCATTTGTGTGTAACTGAGTGGGAGTTATGCTTTTTACTTGAAGAACTTCTGAGAGAGAGTTAGCACTTGACTAATTCTCTCTTGGCCATCTGTGAATTATTGCAAGGGCTGGTTCCTGCAGTGATTTACCCTGCTGAGGAGCGAGTCTGGTGACAGAGCTGCTAGGGGAAAAAAACACCAAACCAAAAAAAAAACATGGGAGGCGACTGTTAGGGGGAACCTCCCCCAACCCCAGAGGTTTCAGATATTTAAAAATAATGAGGTTAAAAATAATTGATAATGGTGTTCAAAACCAAGAATCAAAAGATAAATGCACATTAAGAATTATGCAAGGACAAACTTTTAAGGATGGGATGGTGGGAAGCAACTTCCCAGGGGAAGGAATCTCGCATATCCAATATGCATATCATTCCTGCAGTTCTAACTCTAAAAAACAAGACACACTTAGGAACATAAGAATATAAGAAGTGCCATACTGGGTCAGACCAACGGTCCATCTAGCCCAGCATCCTGTCTCCGACAGTGGCCAATCACGGTGGCTTGGGAGAAGCACCCAACAGGTCACAATGGGGGATCCATTCCCTGTTGTTTTCCCCCAGCTCCCGTCATGTTCCCTGATCCTGTCTGGCTAATAGCTGCTAATGGACCTATCTTCCAGAAACTTGTCCAAACCTCTTTTAAACTCAGCTATAGTACTGGCCCTTACCACAGCCTCTGGCAGTAGATTCCACAACCCAATTATACGCTGAGTGAAAAAATATTTTCTTTTATTTGTTTTAAACTTGCCACCCATGAGTTTCATGGAGTGTCCCCTAGTTCTAGTACTAGCTGAGAGGGTAAATAACTGCTCCTTGTTTATTAGTTCCACACCACTCATGATTTTATAGACCTCTATCATATCTCCTCTCAGTCGTCTCTTCTCCAAACTGAAGAGCCCCAACCTACCAAGCCTCTCCTCATACGGGAGCCCTTCCATGCCCTTGATCATTTTTGTTGCCCTTCTCTGTACCTTTTCTAGTTCAGCTATGTCTTTTTTGAGATGGGGCGACCAGAACTGCACACAATATTCGAGGTGCGGTCGCACCATTGATTTGTATAGAGGCATTATGACATCCTCAGTTTTATTCTCTATCCCCTTCCGAATAATTCCTAACATTCTGTTTGCTTTTTTGACTGCTGCTGCGCACTGCGCTGTGGATTTCATTGTATTGTCCACAACCACCCCCAGATCCTTTTCCTGAGTGGTAACTCCTAGCTTAGTACCCAGCATTGTGTACGCATAGTTTGGATTATTTTTCCCTACGTGCATCACTTTGCACTTGTCCACATTAAATCTCATTTGCCATTTAGATGCCCAGGCACCCAGTGTCGTAAGATCCCGTTGCAGTTCCTCACAGTCTGCTCGTGTTTTAACTACCTTGAATAACTTGGTGTCGTCTGCAAATTTGATCACCTCACTCTTAACACCCTTTTCCAAATCATTAATGAATACATTAAACAGCACCGGTCCCAATACAGATCCCTGAGGCACACCACTTTTTACATCTCTCCATTGTGAAAACTGACCATTTAGTCCTACCCTTTGCTTTCTATCTTTTAACCAGTTTCTGATCCATAGTAAGACACTACCTCCTATCCCATGACTTTTTAATTTTCTCAAGAGTCTCTCATGAGGGACCTTATCAAATGCTTTCTGGAAATCCAGGTACACTATATCTACTGGGTCTTCCTTGTCCACATGCTTATTTACACCCTCAAAGAATTCCAACAGGTTAGTGAGGCATGACTTACCTTTACTAAATCCGTGTTGACTCTTCCCCATTAAGCCATGTTTGTCAACATGCCCTGTAATTCTGTCCTTAATGATGGTTTCCACCATTTTGCCCGGCACAGACGTCAAGCTTACTGGTCTGTAGTTTCCAGGATCGCCTCTGGATCCCTTTTTAAATATCGGGGTTACATTTGCCACCCTCCAGTCCTCGGGTACAGTGGCAGATTTTAGTGACAGGTTACAAATTACTAACAGTAGGTCTGCAATTTCATATTTGAGTTCCTTCAGAACTCTGGGGTGAATGCCATCTGGCCCTGGTGACTTGTTAGTATTCAGTTTGTCAATTTGTCCTAGAACATCCTCCAACATCACATTGATTTGTAACAGCTCTTCCAATTCCTCACCCACAAAGCAAGGATCCAGCGTGGGTACCTCTCCAAAATCCTCTGCAGTGAAGACCGATGCAAAGAACTCATTCAGCTTCTCTGCAAATTTCCTTATCCTCAGTGAGCGCCCCTTTTACTCCCTTGTCATCTAATGGCCCAACTGACTCCCTAGCAGGCTTCTTGCTTCTGATGTATTTGAAAAAGTTCTTGTTGCTTGTTTTTGCCTCTATAGCAAGCCTCCCTTCAAAATCTCTCTTGGCCTGCCTTATTAACACTTTACATTTACGTTGCCAGTGTTTATGCTCTTTCGTAATATTTTCATTGGGACTAGCCTTCCATTTCTTAAAGGATGCCTTTTTGGCTCTAATAGCCTCCTTCACCTCCCCATTTAACCACAGTGGAAGACGTCTGGTCTTCCTGTTTCCTTTTTTAACTTGCGGGATACAATCTGGGCTTCCAAAAGGGTGCTTTTAAACAGTCTCTATGCCTCTTGCAAACTTGTAGCCCTTGCAACTGGGTTTTTCAGTTCCCTCCAACAACATGATATGCAAGAGGGACAAATTAGCTGCACCTAGATTTGTAGTACCCTTTGCAGGGATAGAGAGTGAGCCATCAGGTAATTCATCACAAACCAAAGGCAGTTGTTGCTATGGGATGCTTTTCAAACTGACCACATGCTGAATTGGATGGGGAGAGAGACTGAGGGAGGGTTGCAAAAAGCTGCATCTTCCAGGCTGGTTGAGAACAGCTGTACCTTCCCAACCTCATTTCTAATACCAAACAATATTGGGTGATAGAAACCTGTATTTCTGACCGGCTAATTTTCTTAAAGTGATGAAAGAAAATCCAAATAATCTTTTATTCTGAAAAAAATCAGTCATTTTAAAATTAAGATTTACTTTTGCACAAGGAGGAAAATGCATACATTTTGTCACTTCCTTTATAGTAAGTACAAATTTTGCAGAAGAAAACGTCTAGCAGGCTCAAAAGCTCAATTGATTTCCTATACAGGGCAACATCTGACTGACAACCTTGTACTCCAGGAGAAGAAATTCCTGTATGAAATGTCACACTTCCTTTATTTATTTCTTTAGTTATTAATTTTGGATGTTCCCCCTTCCCCCTTTTTTTGCAACCACAGTCCTTCACCTTGTTCTGCACCTGAGCAGAAAAACTGTGACCTCAGTTGATAATAAAAACAAAATAAACCAATGGAACTGTTACCCTCTTGCATTCTATCACAATGCAATTCATAGCTAGAATGACTGGATTTATTTTGAACACTATCCGTTTTCCCCTGACTTTTATACATTTCCAACTTTTCTCATATAAAAGGAAATACGATACTTACTCTTTAAGAGACTGCTCTAAATGTTTGGCTCGGAGAAGTGCATCATCTCTCTCTTCATTGGCTAGCCTAAGTCTAGCCATGACAGCCTCATCACGTTCCCGTTGAGCAGAATAAACTTCTTCCACCAGAGCTGCAAAATGATAGTGAGTTTAAAAAACCATTATAATAGAAAAATACAGGGTCCAGCCTATTTACCCAGAGAAAGCAATACCTATTTATTTAATTTTGTTGCGACACAAAGTTGTTCAAATGATATCTTTTATTGGACCGACTGTTGTTGGTGGAAATCAGCAAGCTTTTGAGCCACACAGAGCCCTTCCTCAGGTATTTAGCATAGCCAGCAGAAATATACATTTCCTCATGCATGTAGCATAGAAATATTTATTTCTACTGGCTATGCTACATGCCTGAGGAAGGCCCTGTGTGGCCCCAAAGCTTGCTTATTTCCACCAACAGTTGGTCCAATAAAAGATATCATTCAAACCATTTTGTTTCTCTGTCATTTGGGACCAACACGGCAACCACACTCTATCTCTGGATTTTAATTTTTTGCTAATTTAATTTGCAATTCCATTTGAAATTAGTGGGCTGTGGGATCAGGCCTATGCTGTAAATTTCCAAGATGAAATATTGCTATTCCTAATCTATAGACTTTGCTTTACTCTTAAAAATATCAGGAGTACCTAATATCTTGATGGTTAGTGTGAGTAAGTAGTATCCTCACTAACAATAAATAATAGAGATTTCAAACTGAATTCAGACAAGGAAACTATAATCTCTCTGAATCTGAGATTCTAAAAGCAAGGCTAATTTAAGTGGGTCTCGAAGGTTTATTGATATCAGTTACTGCTTAGCCCTCTTCCGCTAACAGAAAGAATGGAAGAGGAAGAATCCAGTGACATTTTTGACATCAGAATTGACCTAGCCTCCATCGTAGCTGCAATCAAGAATTTAGATGGTGGTACTGTCTTTGGTATAACATGGGTGACAGAGATGATACTCCTTTCTCCATCAAGCCTTGTAGTACACCTACAAGGATAGACATCATCTACTCATTCTTCACCTTCACTTATTTTCTTCCTTCTTTCTCCCTTGTCAAAATGCCTAACACCATCTCTAGAACATTGCCAGAAAGTCTACCTCACCACTGCCCCCACCAAAATCTTCATTCATGCTTTCCTCATTGCTCCATTCTATTATTACAAATCTCTCATTGCAACCATACTAAATCTCTACACACTCTAAACTTGCAGGCATTTCGGCTGCTGAAGTGAAACAACTCTCTCTTCAAGAAAGACCATATCCTCCCTCATTGTTGCAACAAGTTTCCAAATTCAATTCAAATTTCTTTGCTAGATTTTCAAAACACTGTATGGATTTCTCTCCTTTCTGTAACTCATGTTTAATCAACATAATCCCTGAGCCACCTCCTCTGAGTTTTGGAATTTTCTGCATCCTCTTTTCAAGGCTGTGCTGAGTCAAGAGCTAATATTCTTTGTCTGGAATTCCCACTGAGTCACTGATGAGTCACTTCCTTTCTTTACGACTCAACATGAACACTTCCTGTTCACTTCACCTCAGAATGAACCTTATTCATTTCATTCACCCTTTTACCTAAAGGTACACCTGCAACTTTAATGTCTAAGGGAGGAGACTGAGAAAATTGAAAAATAAAATCAGTAAAGTTTGGTTGGTGATAAAGTGGCTCTACCCAGATTTCTAAAATACATTTAGTGATTCTTCATTGTAATGGTACCATATAAACAAATTATGCTGTGTAATATATTCCTAGCTTAATAACGTAACATCCATGATAAAAAAACACTGTTGTTATGGTTAGACCATTACCCTCTGCAGACCCAGATCGCTGCTGGGCTAGTGGACCAGTTAGATTGATCTTCCCCTGGAGACTAATGGATCCAATAGAATTCCAGAACTCTCTAATGGCTATATCTACTGACCTTGCTACTCTGTTTATGGCTTGGTTAATTTCTGGAATATCATGTTGACCATGGCCATTGAAATGGTACAGTCAAGACATCTATTCCCACCACTGAGACAACTTAGGTCCCCCTGGCATATGGGGGCCGGAAACAGTTGAAATAGGAGGGTAGGTGGTTAGAGAACAGGTGGTGCTTGACTTGCACTGAAGCCAACCAGTTGGGGCATACAGAAAGCTTTCTTCTCTGCTATCATAGCAAAACCTCATTCAGCAGAGCTGTTCCAGGTGATGAATGGCCTGGGCAAACTGGTTTTTTTTATCTCTACCAGAAATTAGTCATCTATTGCCAGCTGACACACAATTGCTAATCACTTTGCAGACAAAATTGCTTGTATCCACCACAACCTGGGTGGTGCTATTTTGCCAGCAGAGTTAGAGATGGGGGTTGTGGCAGTTCAGTCTTATTCGGTTTATTTGGCTTAGTTTCAATTGGTGTCATCCACTGATGTGGAGGATGGTGCTTGCAGTGATGTACATGATCATTTGTGAACTAGATCCTTGCCCATCCTGGCTGGTGAAAGCCATCCAAAAGAAGTTGGGGACATCTGAGTTGAGTCTGGTTCCTGTCCTGGGTATAGTACAGAGACTGCACTTGTGGCCTTGGTCGAGATCTACAGCTGAGAGACTGACAGAGTAAAAGTGTACCCTGTTGATCTTGTTAGATCTTTCAGTGGCCTTTGAAACTATTGATCATAAGGTGTTGTTGACACAACCACAGAACATGGCAGCGTGTGTGGGACTTCTCTTGAATGGTCCCGATCGTTCCTGTTGGGGAGGTCCCAGTGGGTGGCGATGGGAGATTGCTCATCGACCCTTTGGGGGCCCCCCTATGGTGTTCTGCAAAGGTGCTATCAATACGCTGAAGGCACCCAGCAAGCAGGGTCAGGTGTCTCAGGGTTGAGTACTGGCAGGATGCTGGCCTAATGTCACACTCTACAGGGGAACTGTAGCTCTTTACCATCTTTATTGTTGTATTTCTCATATGCATGCACACAGTTCAGGTTTGTGCAGCACAGGTTCTCAGTGTCAGCCCCCTGGCCAGGCACAGTCCCTCCCAGCTGGGTGCCTCCCACACAGTCTGTTCCATCTGTCTCAGTCTCTCAAGCTGCTTCCCAGTAGTTTCAACAGACCCTCTGACTCTCAGTTCTCCGGGCCAGGCACAATCCCTCCTGTAGCCCACCATACCCAACCAGCTCAGGCAGCACCCTCTGAGCCCAGCTTGCTTGGAGACAGAGCCCCACCTCAGCTCATGTCTTCTTCCACTATTTTTGGTAACTAAGCCCTTCCCAGCCATATCCAAACAGTTGAGAAACAGTCAGGTGTGATCCTGCCTCCTAGTGGTGCCTGTGCTTTAGTAGTATCTGCCTACCCTTGCAGGTGCTACTCTCCTTAAAAGGTCAGTACCTTCATTAGATTGTGTCTTGCCACACCCCTCCGCACCCTTGCGGAGATGGTACTACCCAAGTAGGCCTGGTTTCTCTCGTGTATGAAACAGGTAGGTAGGAGGCTAGAGTGCTGCTGGCGTCGGACTCGCTCTGAATCTGACCGACTTCTCCATAGGACCTATTTGCGGTCCTATGTTGAGGCTGTGAGGACAGCAAAGGAAGAGTACTTTGCTGCCCTCATAGTGTCTGTGAAGTCACGTCCAGCGGAGCTGTTCTGGGTGGTGCGGGGGATGGTCAGTTCGGCCTCCCTCTGCCTGGACGGGGACTTGTCCCAGGCCCGCTGTGAGGAGTTTGCCACCTACTTCGCAGACAAGATCGCTCAGATCCAGAGTAACTTTGACAACGGATTGGAAGCAGTAGGTGAGGAGCATGATGTTATGGAGGTGCCGTCTGGTCGATCTTTCTGGGATGAGTTTCAGGAAGTGATGTCAACCGATGTGGTGAATGTCCTGGGGTCTGTTAGAGCCACTAGTTGTGAATTAGATCCATGCCTGTCCTGGTTGGTGAAAGCCTCCAGGGAGACTTTGGGGACGGTGCTGGCAAGGGTAGTGAACGCTTCCCTTCGGTAGGGGAGGTTGTCACCCAGTCTCAAGGAGGTTGTGGTGCGCCCCCTGCTGAAGAAGTCATCTTTGGATGTGGACGCACTCGCCAGCTACCAACCCATCTCTAATCTTCCCTTTTTATGGAAGGTCATTGAATGGGCAGTGGCACTGCAGCTCCAGGTGCATTTGGATAACATCGGTTTCCTTGACTGTTTTCAGTCTGGGTTCCGTCCCAGCTATGGTACTGAGACGGCATTGGTGGCCTTGGTTGACGATCTCCACCGGGAGATGGATGCAGGCTGTTCAACATTTCTGATCCTGCTAGATCTCTCGGCCGCTTTTGACACCATGGACTGCTGCTGAGACGGTTGCGAGACCTGGGGGTCTGGATGGGACTGTCCTTGGCTGGTTCTGCTCATTCCTCTCGTGGAGGAACCAGTGGGTGGTGTCGGGGGCTGAAACATCAAGCCCCCGGGCCTTATCCTGCGGCGTTCTGCAAAGTTCGATCTTGTCTCCATTATTGTTTAATGTGTATATTCAGCCCTTGGGGGAAATCATGAGAGGGTTCGAGGTGCGATGTCACCAATATGCTGATGATACTCAGCTGTACCTCTCATTTTCAACTCACCCAGGTCCTGCGGTCTCATTGCTTTCCCAAAGTTTGGAGGCCATGGTGGATTGGATGAGACAGAGCAGACAAACTAAATCCCGATAAGACGGAGGTGATGGTGGTGGGAAGGTTGGGGGAGGTCCCTTGTGTGTGGGGGTCCGTCCTCCTATAGCCCACCAGGTTCAGAGTCTGGGGGTGGTGTTGGACTCAGGTCTCCGTCCGGATCGGCAGGTGAAGACGGTGGCCGAGTCCGCCTTCCGCCAGCTGTATCTGGTACGGAGGTTGTGCCCATACATTTCCAGGTCTGACCTGGCCACTCTTATCCATGCCTTCATCACTTCGAGGCTGGACTACTGCAATGCGCTTTACGTGGGTCTTCCCTTGTTTCTGGTTCGGAGGCTGCAGCTGGTGCAGAATGCGGCGGCCCGTCTCCTTATGGGAACTGGGCGACGGGAGCACATAACACCTGTGCTCCATGCTCTACACTGGCTGCCTATAGCGTACCGAGCCAGATTCAAGGTGTTGGTATTGATCTATAAAGCCCTGCACGGTCTGGGCCTCTCATACCTTGGGGACCGCCTCACCCTCCGTGCCTCAGAGCGATCCCTTCGGTCAACTGGGGGCGCCTTTTTGGAAGTCCCCCAGGTGAGACGGGGGGCTACAATGGAGAGGGTGTTCTCGGTGGCCGGGCTGCAACTCTGGAACTCCCTTCCAGAGGAAGCCTGCCTGGCCCCAGGTCTGCTGGTGTTTTGTCGAGCCTGAAAGACCTGGCTGTTCGCCCAGGCCTTCAGAGGAGGGGAGGGTTGGATATGGGATATTGACTTTTTAATTAATGAAGTTGTTTTAAATATTGTTTCTATGAAATTTTATTGTATTTTTCAATTGTTGTAAGCTGCCCCGAGATGCCGTAGGCATGAGGGGGCGGCTAAAAAATATTTATAAATAAATAAATGAAATAAACATAGTCTCTAAGCCTCATCAGGCCCAAGGATCCCTTGGCCTCACCAGGTCCCTTTTTGCTTCACCCTTTTCTCCCACTGGGTGTACACACAGCCTTCTGAGGTGATTTCCTACCAACAAGAAGGGGTGAGAGACAGGCTCACCCAACCTTTCCTGGTTCCCAGCTCTGGGACCCTTCGCTGGGGTCACTAACTCCTGGAGTTGGGACCACTCATCTCTATTCTCAACTCCTCCCAGGACTCTCGTCACTCTTCGTCGCTCTCCTCCAACTCCTTGAAGTCCGTGAGATGAGCTTTTAATCGTTCTACCTCCTTGAAGAGAACACCGTTCTCCTCATTAGCTCTCTTACCTTCCTAAACATCCCCTCTAAACCTTCCCTATTTAGAATAGTCAGGGTGGCTTGTTCCTTTCTGCCCTGTACTGCCATTCCCACACTATCCTCGAGACTAGACTATTGCAATGCGCTCTACATAGGTCTGCCCGTGATGATGGTTCGGAAACTGCAACTGGTGGTAAATGTGGCGGCCCATCTGCGCACTGGTACGGGCTGCAGGGAGCACATTCAACCAGTGCTCCAAGCATTGCACTGGCTGCCTATTGTCTTCTGGGTCCGATTCAAGGTGCTGATTTTGACCTTTAAAGCCCTACACAGCCTGGGCCCTGCTTAACTGAAGGACCGCCTCACCCCCTGGGTGGCCCCTGCCATCATCCGGGAGCACCCTCCCGGAGATCCCATTCTGCCACTAGGTCCGAACGGACAGGCGGGTGTTCTTGGTGGCTGCGCCATCGCTGTGAAATGCCCTCCCAACAGAGATTCACCTCAGCCCTGAGCTCCTTACTCTACAACAAAGCTGTAAGACTTGGCTCTTCCATCAGACGTTTGGCAGGGGGTCAGGGGGATGGGTTAGTGGGGAGAGGGAGGAATGTGTTTTTACACAGCTGAGGGTTGAATTTTATGTATTGGTATTATGGGTTTTATATTTATATTTTGTATTTATAATGTATTTTTGTTTTATTATTATACACGTTAGCAGCCCTGAGTCACCTGTGAGTGAGAGGGGCAGGGCAAAACTATCATAAATAAATGAACATGCTGGGCTGTAGGGTTGCAGTGCAGTATCTAAGCTTGGGAAGGCATACTTCCATCCAGGCCCAGACTTAGGGGCAAGTCCCCTAGGCCCGGGCCTTGGACGGTGTTTTCTGGGGGTTGGCAATCCTAGTGATGGCACTGTCCCGCTTCATTGTTTCCCCTCTTCCCTGCACGGTCAGAGACTGCTGCCCGCAACTGAAGATTGCTTCTTGGGTCCCCATTCCTCACCTGCCTCTGCTGTCTGCCTGCTAGTACTGCTGCAGTAGTAGGACAAGGAATGTAAAGCTGTTTGTTTACAAACAACTCCTCCCCGTGTGAGTGATCAGAAGGTTGTTGCCTTGTAAAGAAGGTTCTTCGAGATGGTTCCTAACGTTCTCACAACTGGGTTGTGCATGGCATGCTCACCATATTCAAATAATAGACCACGTGATGGTCTCGAGTTCCTCTAGTATAAAAAGCACTCTCCCCCGTAGAATTCCAGTTCCTTCCAACCCTTTCTAGGAATATAAGAAAAAAATTCCATGCAGGGTGTTCATGGAATGTTTAGAAAGGTGGGTGTTCTGAGAATGTTTAGAATCATCTCGAAGAACCTTGTTTACAAGGCAGCAACCATCTGTTGCTCTTCGAGTGGCTCCTCACAGACCCTTTTTACATGGCTCTGCTGGGTGGGGGTCTGTGGGCATGCCGGTGCATGGGTGGGGCATGTACATGGCCACACATGCATACCCGCTCACCCCCCTCTCATCCACACCAATGGAGTAACCGCCGTTTCCCCCAGTTGCTCCATGCATCGGGACGAGGGGGGGGGGGAAAATCGGGGATGTGCATTAGGTGGGCGTGTGTATGCACCCCCACTCACTGCCGGCACACGCGCTGTGTCATTCACATGGGGCTCCCCCACCCACAAACATGCAGCGTGGGGGTGGGGATTGGCTTGGGGGCAGCAGTCAGAGTTGAGGTTTAGGGGTGCAAAATTCCCAAATCCGGCCCTGCTTCCATCTGATCTCTGTGGACTTTCCCTGAATCCTCCAAACTTATCTACCACCGGCTTCCTTGCGAGTTTTGGGTGATTCCAAGGCATCTCTTTGGGCCACTCTCATTGGGCATTCCTGCTTTAGCTGTCCCATCTTCTGGCACATCCAACCCCTCTTTGGCTCTTTTAGGCCCTTGACTATACTGGAAAATGACTTGAGATCCCACCTCCCCCTGTGGTCTCCAAAGCCAGCATCCCTCACTCTCCTGGTTTAGGGCTATCCCTCAATTCCCTGTTAGGGCAGGTCCATTGCAAATGACCTAGTTCTTAACAATTCCAACACATCTTCACCATGCCTGGCCAGTGTACTCATAGACCTCCTCATTATGGTACCCCAGAGTCTTTCTGGCTCTATCCTTCCAGACAGGGCAAAGCCTCCTCTAAAGTTCTGGCTGTCCACAAAAATAGCAGTCTGGGGAATTACCAATACCTCCAGTCCTTCGTTCTTGTGTTCCATGTCTCTACTGCTGTGCGCCTCCACTGGTCGTGACTTCTGGAGCTGGTCCACCACTCCGGAGGAGTACCTGGCATCGCATGGCTCGGGCAAACTTGTCTTGAACCTCCCACCATACTCGCTGCTTAAACCAACGCAGCTGTGGTTCTACCCAGTTCCATATCTGCAACAATTAGTCCCATCATGGGTGTATTTATCCTTCCATGGTGTTAGCTGAACCTCCAGGGAGCTGCTATCCTCCACCGATCTCTCTGACACCCCAGCACAACCTTTTTTCAGGGAGCTCCACAGGTGCACCACTCCATTTTCCAGTCGCAACTCACTCACTGTATGTCTGGGTGCACTCCTCCACCAATAGCTTCCCGTAAACCACCCTGCGCAGGTATATTCCCCCCTTTTAACAAGGTAACTTGATGGCCAGTGTTAAGGATGCCTGCATTCTCCACCATATGTAGCAGGGTCTGGCTTTCTGGAATTGAGTTTTGACAGGCTCTAGGTCCAATGTCACACTCTACAGGGGAACGGCACTTTCTTCTGTCTTTTATTGTCCCATTTCTCATTTACACGTACACAGTTCAGGTTTATGTGGCATAGGCTTCTCATCCTCAGCCCCGCTGAGCGGGTATAGTCGCTCTTAGCAAAGTGCCTTCCCTTGCGGGTGCTACTCTCCTTAAAGGGCTAGTGTCTTCATTTAGGTTGTGCCCTGCCACACACCCAACTCTACCTCTCTTTTCACCCAATCCAAGTTCTATGGTCTTGGTGCTTATCCAGTGTCTAACTGCCATCAGGAACTGGATGAGGGAGAGCCAAATGAAGCTGAATCATGGCTGACTGGCCATGAGATTTTTGGGGAATTGGAATTCCTGTTATTGATGGAGTCCAGCCTTCTCTTACCAGTTACCCAGGTTTACAGCCTTAGGGTACTCTTGGATCCCTCACTATGTCTAGAAGATCAGATTGCGGTGGCAGCCAGAGGCGTTTTTCAACAACTCCATCTGGTGAGAAGGATGCAGCCCTTTCTTTCTTATTCAGATATGATGAGAGCATGCAGAGAGGTATTCTTGGTTGCTACCACAGTGTTGTGGAATTCAGAAGTAAAACAAGAACAAAAACTTACATCAGAAGCAAAAAGGTTGCTAGTGAGTGAGTAAGTTGGGCCCGGGGTAAAAGGGGTCACAGGGGGATCTTGAGAAAGTGGGTGACTGGGCATCTAAATGGCAGATTAAATTTAATGTGAAAAGGTGCACAGGTAGGCACTAGGGCTGTAGCGGAATATCGCAGCGGTAGCTATTTCTGGCGGAAACAGTGTTTCCGCAATTAGTGGAACGGCATGGCAGAGGCTTTCATTCCGCGGTTTCATTCCGTGGTTCCGCTTATTTAATTCCGCAACTTAGTGGAATCGTGGAAACATGACATTTTCGCGATTTCCGCAATTCCGCCAGCGCCAAAAAATAGCGGAATAGCGGTTTTCCGCGATTTCTGCAATTTTTCCACGATTTTTCCACAATTCCGCGATTTGCAGAATTCCGGCGGAATTAGCGGAATATCTGCAGAAAAGTCGCGGTGTGGCGCGGGCAGTTCCAAAATGGCGGAACGGAATCGCGGCGCGGTAAAAGCTGCTGCCGCATCAGCCCTAGTAGGCACATAGGGGAAAACAATCCAAACTATATGTACATAATGTTGGGTTGTAAATTAGGAGTTTATTTAATTATTTATTTAATAATTAATATCCTGCTCCCTCCAGCCGAATGGCAGCTCACAAATACAGTTAAAACAATTCAAATAACTTAAACAATATAAAACAAACCATAAAAGAAGTAAAAGCACTGGCAAACACCCAAACCCCACCCTTACCCCCGTCCTCCAAAAGCCTGGACAAACAGCCAGGTCTTACAGGCCCAACGAAAGGCAACAGGCTGGGAGCTAGGTGAACTTCCTCTAGGAGGGAGTTCCACAGCCGTGGTGCAACCACCGAAAACGCCCTCTCCATCATGGCCCCCCGGTTCACCCGGGGGATCTCCAGGAAGGTGCCT
The DNA here is from genome assembly GCA_003113815.1 of Sphenodon punctatus. Lineage (NCBI taxonomy): Eukaryota > Metazoa > Chordata > Lepidosauria > Sphenodontia > Sphenodontidae > Sphenodon > Sphenodon punctatus. The sequence goes on along the minus strand of QEPC01014119.1, from coordinate 1,470,012 downwards.
CTGGCAGATCGCAGAGGTCGCTCCAGGTCCCAGGACGTGAGGTGGTCACTCAGGTAGGAGGGGCCTAGACTGTGTAGGGTTTGAAAGGTCAACATTAGCACCTTGAATCGGGCCCAAAACACTATAGGCAGCCAGTGAAGAGCCTGGAGCACTGGTGTAATGTGCTCTCTACGGCCCATCCCCATCAGGAGGCGGGCCACCGCATTCTGCACCAGCTGTAGCTTCCGAGTCGTCACCAAGGGCAGCCCCACATAGAGCGTGTTGCAGTAATCTAGTCTTGAGGTGATGAATGCATGGATGAGGGTGTCCAGGTTGGAGTTTGAAACACATGGCTGGATCCTAGATGTAATTGGCGAAAGGCTCCCTTTGCCACCACCTCCACCTGATGATCCAAGCGGAGGCTAGGGTCCAAGACGACCCCCAAACTCTGCACCTGCGGGGCCAGCATGGGGGGGATCACCTCCACAAGGGGGGCCATCGTCTCTGCTTCCCTATCCACCAACATCACCTCTGTCTTATCTGGGTTCAGCTTCAGTCTGCTCGGCCTCATCCAGTCACTCACTGCTGACAAACACTGGGAGAGCACCGAGACTGCAGGACCTGGGTCTGTTGAAAAAGAGGTTCAGCTGGGTGTCACCAGCATACTGATGGCAATGCACACCAAACCATCTCACGACCTCACCCAGGAGTTGCATATAGACATTAAATAACAAATGGAAACAGGATCGAACCTTGTGGTATGCCACAAGCAAGATCCCGGGGGCTAGATGTTTCTTCCCCCAGCACCACCCACTGGCTTCTCCCTGAGAGGAACGATCGGAACCATCCTAAGACAATCCCGCCCCCCCCCCGAGGGTCTGCAACCATCTCAAAAGCAACCCATGGTCCACCGTGCTGCCAAGAGATCCAATAGGACCAAAAATGCTGAATGTCCTAAATCCATCTCTGAGCGGAGGTCGTCCACCAAGGCAGTCTCGGTGCCATATCCTGGACGAAAACCTGATTGAAAAGGGTCCACAAAGCCGATACTATCTAGATGGCCCTGGAGATGCTGGGCCACCATCCGTTCAATAACCGTCCCCAAAAATGGAAGGTTAGAGACACGCCAGTAGCTAGAAAGCGAGTCAACATCCAATGATGGTTTTTTGAGCAGGGGCCGCACCACCACCTCCTTGAGGCAGTCCAGCTCCCTGCCCTCCCAAAGGGAGACGTTGATCACTCCCGCCAGCACCAGTCTCAAAGTCTCCCTGGAGGCTTTCACCAACCAGGACGGGCAATGATCTAATCCACAAAAGGTGGCCCGAACAGACCCCAGAACCCCCTCAGCATTGGCCAGCGTCACTTCCTGAAACTGATCCCACAATGATGGACCAGACGGGACATCCATAACCCTCGGCTCTCCTCCTCCTGCATCAATCCTGGCCCTTAAATCGTGCTAGATTCGAGCAATCTTATCTGTGAAGTAGCTTACAAACTCCTCACAGGTGGCTTGGGAAACCTCCCACTCCAGGCAGAGGGAGGCCGGACTGACCAGCCCCCTCACCACCCATAAAAGCTCAGCTGGATGAGACTTTGCAGCAGCTAGGAGGGTGACAAAGAATTCCTTCTTTGCCGTCCTCACATCCACAGCATAGGACCGTAAATGGGGCTGATGCTGCAGCTGATCAAATTCATCATGAGTGTTGCCAGCATCGCTCTAACCACCGCCTTTCCCGCTTCAGACACCACAGCTCCTCAGTAAACCAAGGAGCTCTACAGTGACAAATTGGCGGCAGTGGATGCCTCGGAGCCACCTGATCAATGACCTCATCCAGCAAGGTGTTCCAAGCTAAAATAAGGTCATCAACTTAGCAGCCTTTAAGGTCTAAGGGTTCCTGGAACCGCTGTGGTTCCATCAGCCTCTGGGAGCAGACCAACTTAATAGGTCTCACTTCTTTCCGGGGGCTGCCATGTCCTAGGAGCCTGGTCTGCAGGAGGTTACCACTCAGGAAAAGGACTGTGGAGTCATTGCGGACAATACACTAAAATCCTCAGCTCAATGTCGTTCGGCTGGGGACACCCTTCTCGGGGCTTCCCGGGTATCTACTATTAGGGGGGCATTCTCCGTGGCTGTGCCGCGGCTGTGGAACTCCCATCCATTGGAGATCCGTTTGGCTGCTGACCTCCCCTCTCTTCGCAGACAATGTAAGACCTGGCTGTTCCACCAGGCCTTTCCCAAGGGAGATGGGGTGGGTAGGGTGGGTTAGGGTAGGGTAGGGGGGTGATGGGGTTTTATATTGTTTTTAATTGTAATTATTGTTGTTTGTTTTTAATGTTTAAAATGTTTTTTTTTTTTTAAATGTTGTGAGTCGCCCCGAGCTGCCTGAGGCAGGAGGGGGGCGGCATATAAAGTTTATTATGAATGAATGAATAAATAAATAAATAAATAAATTAAAAAAATGTGCAGAATTATTTTTAAAGGGATAGAGAATAAAACTGAAAATATCATAAACAGTGTGACCAAATCTTGAGTATTGTGTGCAGTTCTGGTTACCCAATCTTAATATTGTTGAAATGGAGAAAGTACAGAGACGGGCAACAAAAATGATAAAGGGTAGGGATGGGACTCTGGGCAAAATTTCGGTTTTGGTCAATTTCAGTTTCGGCTCTCACGTATTTTGGTTCTTTTTGGTTTCAGTACTATCGGATCTTTTGCATTGATTTTTGTACCGGATTTTTAACATTGCGGTTTTTCAAGGGGGGGGACAAACCGCAATGTTAAAATCCGGTACAAAAACCAATGCAAAAGATCCGATAGTACCAAAACCGAAAAAGAACCGATATTTCAGATTAATCCGAAATGGCCATTTTCGGGTACTTTCGGTTTTATCTGAAACCGAAATTCCCATCCCTAATAAAGGGTATGGAATTGCTCCCCTATGAAGCGAGGCTAGACATGTTGGGGCTCTTCAGCCTGAAGAAGAGACATCCGAGAGGGGATATAACAGAAGTTTATAAAATCATGAGCAGTATGGAACAAATAAATGAGCAACAGTTACTCACCATGTCAAATAGTAATAGAAGTAGGGGACACTCCATGAAACTAGCAAGTAGCGAATTTTTTTTTTTAAAAAAAGAAAGCATTTTTTCGGTCAGCGCACAATTAAGTTGTAGAATTTGTTGCTGGAAGATGTAGTCAAGGCCAGTAGTATAGCTGGGTTTAAAGCAGGACTGCGCAAGTTTCTGAAGGATAGGTCCATTCGCTACTATTAGCCAGAGGTAGGTTTGGAGAATGTAACCTCTTACTGTTGTTAGCTGGGCGTAAACAGGAAACGGATCACCCCATTGTGACCTGTTGGGTACTTCTTTCAAGTGACCGAAATTGGCCACTGTCGGAGACAGGTGCTGTGCTTGATGGATCACCTTCTGTAATTCTGGCCCAGCATGGCACTTCTTATGTTTTTATGTTCCCTTCCCCAAGATGTCCATCCGAGCTTGAACCTAAGCATTTAGCAGAGGCTATGTAAGACCTTTCCTTTTGGCCAAGCATTTGGCAGGCAGGAGTAGAGAGGCTTGGGGGTGTATGGAATGGTTAAGGGGAATTTTTATATATTTTTGTGTGTCTTTATATGCTGTTAGCCACCCTGAGCCTTACGGGAAGGGTGGAGCAGAAATTTGAATAAATACATACTGCATTTTAAAAATGCTTACAAAAACAATAAGAATACAAAACAGTACACAGGGCTGGTCCAAAGGTTTGACGGGCCATGTGCCAAGCTTTGCTGCGGGGCCCCAAAGGCCGGCGGAACCTTATGGCTGCACTGAAATTTATCACTTCCTTGCATGTTCATTTTCAATCGTGTGCGCCCGCCTAATACGCATCCCCACTCACACACCCCCCACTCGTCCCCACGCATGGAGCAACCGGGGGAAACGGTGGTTACTATGTGGGTGTGGATGAATGGTGGGTGAGTGGGGATGTGCGTGCATGCCCTATTCATGCACTAGCACATCCACAGACCCTCCCACCCAGCGGAGCCATGTAAAAATAGCATGTGAGGAGCCACTTGAAGAACAGAAGGTTGCTACCTTGTAAATAAGGTTCTTTGAGATGCCTTCGAACATTCTCATAACACCCACCCTTTCATGGAATTTTTTCCTTATATTCCTAGAAAGGGTTGGAAGGAACTGTCGTTCTGAGGGGGAGAGCACTTTTTATACTACAGGAGCTCGAGACCATCATGTGGCTATTATTTGAACAGGGTGAGAATGCACAACTCAGTTGTGAGAATGTTAGGTGCCATCTCGAAGAACCTTCTTTACACGGCTACAACCTTCTGATCAGCAGTGGGGAGGAGCTGTTTGTAAACAAACAGCATTGGATCAGTTGTCCCAGCTGCTGCTGCTGCAGCGCTACAGCGAAGGGAGAGACAGGTGAGGGATGGGGTCCACATGCCTGGGCCGGCCCTGGGGGCAGACAGCGTTGGAGGGCTGAGGGGGGGAGAGCTTGCTACACTCCCCCTCCCTAAGGAAAGGCTCACTCCGGTAGAGGCAGGCAGTGAGCACTGAGTAGCGCCAGCCTGGCTGCCTGGTCTCCCCCACTCTCCCCCTTTGGGCTGGGGGGCAGGGCGAGCTTGCTACCCTCCCTAAGGAAAGGCTGGCTCCCTCCGGTAGAGACAGTGAGCACTGAGTAGCCCCGGCCCGGTTGCCTGGTCTCACTCTCCCCCTTTCCATGGGGCAGACAGCGTCAGTGGGGTGTCTGGAGGCAGAGGCAGCGCAGAGCAGAGGGGTGGGGGGCATGTGTCAGGCGGCAGGGGGGGCCCAGGAGGGAAAAAAACCAAGATGGGACAAGTGGCCAGGCAGCGGGCTTTGCTACTAATGGGGGTGGGGAAAAAAAATGTAAACGGCTGTGTCCCGACTCCCTCTCCAACCCGCAGTGGCGGTGCGGAACCCCCTCCCTCAGAGGCTGCCGCGGGGCTATGTGCCTGGGCACTGGTGGCACATGCCTTGGGCCGGCCCTGACAGTAAAAAAAATGTCAACATATTCAAAATAAAACAAAACAATAATTAGGCTCAAAGTTTGTTGGGAATATAATTCATGGTGTCAAACTTCCTATTTCTGTACCTATTTTCTCAGACAAGACTGCTCAAGCAGATCATTTGATTTGAAAAGCTAGATCCAACAATATTAGCTCAACATTGTGATAAAAGCATAAATGAGGCATGGAATACTTCAGTTTACCGATTCCCTGCCCATACCATGCCAGTAACTTTGGCAGCTCAGAATGTAGGGGAAAGTTGTGAAAGAGCATATATCCTGACAGTATCTGGAAAACAACTCAGGGCACAAAATAGACCCACCTTCTTTTCTGAGGGCACTGTTGGAGAATGGAAGAAATGAAACAACGAAAGATGCACATTTGGAACAGAGTGGCAGCACAACCAATATGCAGGGACCCGTGAATTCCGCACTGATTGCAATCATGGCTAGGGCTATGAATTTGTCATGGAAATTTTCTTAAAAAGTCATGAGTTGGTCATGGCAGGAATGAGAAAAAGTCACGGAAAACTTATGACATTCGATACAGTAACACCTCGAGGTCTTAACGATCTGTTAGACTCGGTCTTTTAAATTCAGTTAATGAGTTTCAGACTGCTAAATTGTCCCTTTTGTAAGTCAATTGGCACATTAGTAGGAGCTCATCACTTAGAGATACATTTAATGTGTGATTCCACATTAGTTCACCCTATTTATAACAGGTTTGGATACAGCATGATCACACGCCAGTGGGAAGCTTAGAGTCTTAAAGGGCAGTGGCAAGTGATCTGCTGTAGATAGGATCCGTCCAGCATAATTCAGCTACGTATGTATCCTTATTAGGTTAGTACATGCTATTATACTTGGCATTATATTTTAAATGGAATTATGGATTTCAGAAAAATATATATATATATATATACACATATACTCTTTATATCATACAGCGTCTGAGTTTGAAGCGGAGTTTCTGCTTGCTGAAATAGAGCTCCCTCTTCGTTGGGCAAAAAACATATGGAAAGAGGTACAATGTATCTGTTTAGTTTTGGTAAGTCAGCTGATTCCTTAGCTTTTTTTCCATTATTAGCACGGTATTAGAGAATGTATGGATCTGAGGTTAAATGGAAAGAAGCTGGAGTTACACCACAAGAGATCCAACGTGAGACATCACTGTTTCAAGAGACTTTAATCAAATCAAGTTATCTGAAGAAGTCATTTAGTGGGCAAAACATCGACATTTAGATTCAAGGTTTCTTTTGTTTACATGCATTTTATGGGGCTTGATCGCTGTGCTGTATTATTTGTTTGTTCCTGGCTACATCAGGTATTTTGCTTCTGTAATAAGCCTTTGTGTTTGCATAATATTGGGTGTTTGTGTTGATAAATGTATCTTTTTATCAACATATTGTTTCCAGTTTATTCACTATGACATTAAATTTGTGAACATTGGTCCGTCTATGCTTTTTCATTTGGAGCAGTTTGTTTTTTGTAGATGGTAGGGCTATGAATTTGTTATGGAAATTTTCTTTAAAAGTCATGAGTTGGTCATGGCAGGAATGAGAAAAACTCATGGATAATTTTTTATTTTTTTTAATCTTTTACTCAATATTGTATTTTGTAACACCCCCCCTCCCTAGATTGTAAACCCAAGGATTATATTGTAAACCACGCCCCCCCCTTGCACATAATAGAAGGAGGAGGAAAACACACCACACCCCTTAGATTGGTAAAGCCCTTTGAAAGCTCCAGGCTTAGATTGTAAGCCAAAGCAGGGGATAAAGGCAGAGGAAATGCTGCCGTCTCCTGGGCACCTCTTGAAGCTCTGACAATGGTAAAATTCTCTGCCTTTGATCCTGCTGCCAAGCTGTGCTGCCACTTGACCACGCCCAAATCTCCGCCCTCCACAAGAAACAACACCGAGGGGGAGTTTGGAGCTCCAGGGAGAGGCTGTGGCTTTACCCGGTGGCACGCAGCATGCTATTCTTGCTGTGCCGCCGCATCTCCACAGTCAGGGAGGAGTTCAGAGCACCAGGGAGACACGGTGGATCTTCTTAGCACTACTGAGCATGCTCTTCTCACCAGCTTCTTGCCGGCTCTGCTCTGCGGTTTGGGGGAAATCTCAAAAAACTTGGGAAAAGCACGGAAGTCATGGGAAGATCTCAAAAGTCGCAGAGGGGGTCAAAAGTCACTAAAAACGTGACTTTTGTCACCACCATGACAAATTCTTAGCCCTAATATGGCAATTTTTCCAGAAACTGCCTCTGCCAGTTTAGAATTACAGCCTGAGTGAGGCCAAGTAAGCCAACAGTATGCCAACACTGTATGCTACATATATTCGACTAAATACATATATTTGGGTGAGCTGACTGAAGCTGAATCCAGACAAGATGGAGGTGATGCTAGTGGGGAAGATGGTGGATGTGATCCCCTGTCGTTGATGGGGTTCGCACCTCAATGGTTCCCCAGGTTCGGAGTCTGGAAGTGCTCCTTGACTCGCAGCTCTGCCTAGATGCCCAGGTTGGGGCTGTGGTGAGGAGTGCTTTCCACCAACTACATCTGGTGCGATGGCTTCGGCCATGTATCTCAGTCTCTGACCTGGCCACTATCATCCATGCATTTGTTACCTCAAGACTGACTTGCAATGCGCTCTACATGGGGCTGCCCATGGTGATGGTTTGGAGACTGCAGCTGATGCAGAATGCGGCGGCCCTCCTCCTTACAGGGATGGGTCGCTGGGAGCACATTACACTGGTGCTCCAATCTCTGCACTGGCTGCCTATAGTCTTCTGGGCTCAATTCAAGGGGCTGGTTCTTACCTATAAAGCCCTATATGGTTTTCGGCAGGGGAGGTTGTCGCCTTGCTTAAAAGAAGCTGTGGTGCGCCCCCTGCTGAAAAAACCATCGTTGGACGTAGACGCGCTCGCCAGCTACCGACCTGTCTCTAACCTTCCCTTTTTAGGGAAGGTTATTGAGCGGGCAGTGGCGCTCCAGCTCCAGGGTCATCTAGATAATATCGGGCTCCTTGACCCTTTTCAATCTGGGTTCCGCCCCGGCTATGGCACCGAGACGGCGTTGGTGGCCTTGGTGGACGACCTCCGCCGGGAGATGGATGCGGGATGTTCGACATTTCTCATCCTGCTCGATCTCTCGGCCGCTTTTGACACCGTGGACCATGGGCTGCTGTTGAGACGACTGCGTGACCGGGGGGGTCTGGACGGGACTGTTCTTGAATGGTTCCGTTCATTCCTCTCGGGGAGGAGCCAGCGGGTGGTGTTGGGGGAGGAAACATCGAGCCCCCGCGCCTTACCGTGTGGCGTTCCGCAGGGATCGATCTTGTCTCCATTATTATTTAACATCTATATGCAGCCCTTGGGGGAGGTCGTGAGAGGGTTCGGGGTGCGATGTCACCAGTATGCTGATGATACTCAGCTGTACCTCTCGTTTTCTACTGACCCAGACCCTGCTGTCTCGGTGCTATCCCAATGTTTGGAGGCCGTGGCGGATTGGATGCGGCGGAGCAGACTGAAGCTCAACCCAGATAAGACGGAGGTGATGGTGGTGGGGAGGGCGAAGGGGGTGGTGGCCCCCCTGATTGGGGGGGTTTGCCCCCCTGTAGCTCAGCAGGTCCGGAGTCTGGGGGTCATATTGGACGCAGACCTGCGGCTGGAGCGGCAGGTGGAGGCAGTCGCTAAGGCTGCCTTCCGCCAGCTTTATCTGGTACGTAGGCTGCGTCCGTATGTCTCTGGCCCGGACCTGGCCTCCCTCATCCATGCCTTCGTCACCTCGCGGCTCGACTACTGCAACGCGCTCTACGTGGGGCTTCCCTTGTTCTTGGCCCGGAGGCTGCAGCTGGTGCAGAATGCGGCGGCTCGTCTTCTTACGGGGACGGGTCGCCGGGAGCACATTACACCGGTGCTCCGAGCGCTGCACTGGCTGCCGATAGTGTGCCGGGCCAAGTTCAAGGTCCTAGTGATGATCTATAAAGCCCTATACGGCCTTGGCCCCTCTTACCTTAGGGACCGCCTCGCCCTTCGCGCCCCGGAACGGCTCCTGCGGTCTGCCGGGGGTGCCCTCCTGGAGGTCCCCCGTGTTAAGCGGGGGGCCACGATGGAGCGAGCATTCTCGGTGGTAGGGCCGCGGCTGTGGAACTCCCTTCCGGAGGAAGCTCGCCTGGCCCCAAGCCTTTTGACATTTCGGCGGAACTGTAAGACCTGGCTGTTTGCCCAGGCCTTTGGGAGGGAGGGGGGGGGTGATTTTTAATCCCCCACCTATATATTTATTTATGACTGTACATTGCCCTGTTTTATTGATATATTTTATATTTGTATTTTAAATGTTTTAAAACTGTTTTTATTGTTGTTAACTGCCCCGAGCTGCATTGCAGGATGGGGCGGTATAAAAATCTATGAAATAAATATAAATAAAAATATATATATGGCTTTGGCCCCATCTATCTGCGGGATCGCCTCACTCCCTGTGCCCTTGATCGTCCCCTGCTGTCAACTGGGACCGCCCTTCTTGAGGTCACCTGGGTATCCTGGGGGGGGGCACTATGGAGAGGTGTTCTCAGTGGCTGCCCTGCGGCTATGGAACTCCCTCCTGGCAGAGGCCCGGACCTTCCTTCCTTTCAACACCAATGCAAGATCGGGCTGTTCTGACAGGCTTTTAGCGAGGGAGATGGGTGAGGGTGGGTTTTATTGGTTTTTCTGTTGGTGGTTGTTTTTTTTTAAAAGTAATTTTACCGCACTTTCGATGTCCCTTTCCCTACTGTGGTAAGGTTGTTGTGCCCTTTTTGTTGTTCTGTCTTTTCCCCTTTTGATACTTTATATTTTGCATTGTAAGCCACCCTGGGCTGCTCTTGGCAGGAGGGGGCGGGGTAATAAGTATCTCAAATGAATGAATAAATAAATAAATATTCTGGGGCTTTGGGCCCCCCCTGCCAGAGCTGCCAAAGAAGAATAACCTATGATTCCACACCGGGGGGGGGCAGCGCGTGGGGGAAGGAAATCATTCTGAGAGCTCTGTGTGGTATTTTTGTTTTAAAAGTTTTATATCCAAAATTGAAATAACAGAATGTTAACACGCTGACATTAAAAATATTATACAATTTAATCAGCATAATTTATTCTGCTCACAACATCTGAGCTTCCTGGTTGCAGAATTTGGATTATTCTTTTTTTGCAGAATACACAGGGCCTTGCTTCTTATATGACTGAATAAAGGAGGATTGAGAAGGGTTCCCAAAATTGTTCCCAGATGTATATGGTACAATCCAAATTTGTCCAATGGCAGGCATATCAGCACAGAGCTCCATTTGTTGTGTGCAGGGAGACAGATTAAGAGTTTGTAAAAAAGATCCCAAGGGGAATACCTTATCAGGCTTGCATTGCCCAAGGGATAATCGCCTGTCACAACTGTTTTGCAGGCAGGGAGGGGTATTTGTTTCAATTGTGCGTGGAGCCAGCTGCCATTTAGGAACCATGCATATTTTATGCTATGACTAATTATAAAATTATGGTCCCTGAATGGCAGCTGATTCAATGAGCGGAAGGCTCATCTTGAAACAAACATCTCTTCCTGGCCTGCCAAGGATTTTGTCTACCCGTTCTCCCCTAGGCAATGCAAGGCTGGTGAGTCTTACTCCTTGGTGGGAATCTTCTCACAAACTTCTAATCTGTCTCTCTCAGAAAAGCAAAGGGAACTCTGCACTTGCATGTCAGCCATTGGACCAATGAGGATTGTACTCTATTCTACTTTTCCACACAAGTCTGAAGTGAAACCCTCAACTTCAGTCATGGTGTAGCTGGGTGAAAACAGACATGATGCTAACTCCACTTTAACAATGCTTTAACATTTCTTACGCATGTTGCAGCGCTGCATAGGGCATCAATACAGCCCTACAACATGCATAAGAATTGTTAAAGCGCTGTTAAAGTGGAGTTAGCATCATATCGGTTTTCACCTGCAGTCACGGATGAGATGTGTCCATGTGAAACAGCAGAGCAGTCATAGATGATTTCTGCACCAAGCGCTATATCTGACAAATTTTGCCCTGATGTGGAGGAGGATCTACTGAACATACATTTCACATTAAACCTGCATAGTCATAGCTGATTAGAAGATCATCATCCTTCTGCTCCAGGTGTGTGTAGGATTGGGATGAACCCAACTCCAGAAGTTGATTATCCTTTGTGATTGGCAAGAACTTCCTATTTTGGGAAGATAAAGTAAGGGGGACAGGGACAGTATCATTCTGGAACTGAATGCAACACACAGGGTTACAAAGCCACAGAACATGAACCACCAATCTAGACTTGGATTTCTGGATGGATTGGTGGTACATCTGTGACCGTGATCCAGTTAACTGCATGAGGAAGAGGGAAGGAGCTATGTACCTGGATATATCAGGCTACTAAATGGGACCCCAGAATAAGGCTGCTGGGATTTGGGAGTAGTACTATTGCACCAGCACTATTGCACCAGCAGAGGAGGCCTACAGAAGAGGTATGATGCCTCAGTAATCACTTAACAGCTTGTAGCAGAATCTCTGTATTAGGGCTGAAACGCAATTCTCGGTTTCTCACTGAGAATTGCAAACAAGAATGAGATGAGAATTGGCTGGATTCTCGCCGAAAAACACAAGAAATCGCAAGAAAAACTACCCCAGTGCTGATGGAAGAGAGGGAGGATGAAGTCAAGCTGTTCCATGCCCAGCTTTCTTACCTTGTCTGGGGCTGGCAGCTATCTCAGTGGGGAAAGCTTCTTGATTACAAAGTTTCAGGAATGGGAGGGGGCAGAGAAGGAGGGAAGGGCAGACTCAGCTGATATCTTAGCATTCTATTGGCTAGCAGGAGTCATCAGCCAATAGAATGCTGAAAAGCTATGCTGAGCCCACCTCTTCCCTTCAGCTCTTCCCCATCCATGGCTGCTTGTTTTTTGGGGTGAGGGGGGTGGGATTAGTTCAGTAACTATACTTTATGAAGCAAATCGGTCAAAAATCATATAAACTAAACATTACCAGAATGAAAACCCCATAGACATCCAAACCAACTGAAGATTGATTTACTTGCAGCTATTTTTTCAAAGGTACTATATTAAAGCAAAATACAGTCCAAATACTAGCCCATGCAATTTTTTAAAAAAATGAGAATATAGGCATTTTGAAAAATGTGAGGACACGTTTTGCTAAATAAACCCATGTAATTTTTGCTGAATTTGTTTGGCTTGGAACACTTTATTGCCTACCAGATTACACAGAAATATTTTTATGCTCAACCTATGTACTTATGACTGTATTTCACAATTTTAATATTCATATAAACACATTTTACAACATTTTAACATCCCCTTAAAAATCCTTTTTAAGTCTCCTGTGTGACACTATGAACTTTATATGGCATGCCACTGATCAATTATTAAAAGAGACTGTCTGCAGAGGATTTGAAACTGGGCCTGTAAGTGATCTGGTTTTTACATGCCACCCAAAAGAGATCATTTCCCATCAAAACAGTGGCCACTAGCTCCATAATGGCTCATTGGTTCAGTGACTAAGACAGAACAAGCCAACCTACCTACCTACTCACAAGTAGTCTTGTTTGACCTCTATGGTCTATACTGGATTAAGCGGTTTTAAGTCTGTAGCTTTAGTCACAAACACCACTTCCTGGAGCACCTAAGTTTTTATTGGCAGTTTACCATCAAAATAAAAACCAAATCTATCGGGTTTATCTGATGAGGTCTGCCAGCAAGAAAAAAAAATCCTGTATATCAATTTTCCCTTGCATGGCATTTACCAGAATTAACTATGCAAGTTCAGATATAAAGGGTAAAATGATCTTTCAGCCATCATTTGTATGTCATGACATGCAAGAGATGATAAAGATAATTCCTACAATAATAAATAATTTATTCCAAAAGGATCATTATACTAAACCTATCAAATCTAAAGCATTTTTAGTTTTTTGTAAAGAAAAAACAATTGTAAACAGAGTAGATATTTTGTAAGGTAGATAGCTATTACAAAGTTCACTTAGAAAATCAATATAGCATTTTAGTTGGAATTTGCTCATTAAACACCCATAGCTCTAATGCAAATTATGATGGAATGAATAAAGCAAATACATATGCTTCTTTTTTATTAAATGTAAAATCTACTGTTAATTGCATCTGCAATGTCATATAAACTTTTCTCCTTAACTATTAAATGGAAGCTTTTACAAAAGTCATTAGAGATTCTCTTTCTTTGACTTGTATAAATTTCAATATTTGCTCAGTAAAGGTTCACAGCAGTTAAATTACATTAACAAATATTATTAGCTACTATGTAAGCCAACTAAGTAAAATACTTATATTGCAGGTAAAACAAATCATTGGGTGTTTACAATAATATTTGGACATGTCCATTTTTAAACAAGCTTATCAAATATCCTGTAATTCTTAGTCAAATGAGAGAGACTCAAAGTAGATTTTTCCTCCTAAATACTCAAATTTGTTTAGTAAGCTAATTGTTTTCTAATATGGGAAAAAGTAAATATGAAGAAGATGAACCAGACTGAGTATGAGTTTACCGAGTCAAAGTAGTGTACATATTTTCTTAGTTAAACCTGATTCTGTTGGCAAATCTGTCTTCCACACTTTTAAACTACCTTTAAAATACAGTAGTAGTGAGAGTGTGTGTTGGAAATCATTCTAGTTTAAACATTGGTTTTCATGGTTCTCCAAACAACAGAACTTTGGGGGAAGGGAGGGAGTACATTTCCCAAGAAAGAAGTCTGTTTGCCGATTTCCTAGAGGTCATCTGTGTAAATAGAAAAACTGAATAGGAAAAGCAAAAAAGAAGAAATTGTTAGGGATTAAAACATCTACCTCACCAGCAATCACTTAACATTACTTGTATGAAAAAATGTAAAAAGGTAGAATAAAATGACAAGTCTTTCTAACAAAAAGATGAGATTATCCAACAGTACTGTCTTTGAAGATATAGTAAATATCACAGTGCTTTAGAGACCGATTTTAAAAATAATTCGCTGTTGCAATGTACCAGTATTTTGAAATGCTACCATATGCTTAATCTCACATATTTTTCTTATAGGAAAAAAGTTTTTATTCTTTTTTTCTAGGCATGTAAAAAAACCCAACTCTTCCCTCCCCCACAAAAACCCCAACAATCCTCCATACATTACAGCATGACCTCTTTTTTTCTGTTCAGTTTTTATTTCTTGAAACTAGCTTTGGCGAAAATGGTTTCTTAGGCATTTCCATTGAATAAAGAACAGCAAAGAAATTTACTTGGATAATAATGATGCTGTTGTAGGGTGGGACAGTTCTTATGGTTTTGGATTTGGTATTCAGGATTAGTGGCTGTTGAACTCTGTGTGACCTGGGATTTTATTTAGAGTCGGTTGTGGAATGATCACAGTACTTCTAATAGTTATGCATAGCTGGTCGTTATTAGGGGCAACTCTAGGGATGGGAGGACAGATTTATTTTTTTTAATTTGCTTATTTATTTTTTACCTCAATGAAATGTTTGGGCTATCTCTATTCAAAATAAATATTACAGAACTCAAAATATTTCCATGTTATTTTTTTTTTTTTACTATAAGATTTGGCCAGCATGTATTTCATGCATTTTATTAGCTGTATATGGAGTTAATCTTTGCTGATGAGAGGGTGGGGACTAAGGAGAGTAAAGGGCATGTTTTCAATTTTTATTCCCTTTGAAGGATTATATTATTCTAAAGAAGAAGTAAAAAAACAAGAAACAACATGTTTGGTAGAGTCTAAGATTCCCATAATGGGTTGTTTTGTTTTGTTTATTCTGTTCACTTCATTTCATGAAGAATCTGTCAGCTTAAATAGTTTCTCGGGAATTGTTGCAACCAAAGGGATTCTGTCTATTTGGTGGGGATTTTTTGTTTGTCTTGTTTTTGTATTTAAGAGTAAAGATGGGAGTGGAGGTGGGGGGAGTTCCACAGAGAACCACCTTCCTCACTTTTACAGCTTTCTGCCAATGTTTGGATGGTACGATCTGGTCAGGGGGACCTTTGGGGTCTCCTAGCAAGCCTAGATTAATCAAGTGCAATTCAATTTCCATTTAAAAAAAATTAAGTCAATTACTATATAGTTTGGAAATCAAAATGCAGAGACTTATTTTACTCAAGGTGGGTTAATGACTATGCCCATAGTGCTTAATTTAGAAACTGAACTTGTAATGGTGAAGTGAACAGAAAGCAGATTTATTACATTGTTGTGGAAGTCATTAAAATGTGCAACTAATCTGCCTCTACACACACATGTTGCAAACTGCTGATAATCCTTGGAAGCATTCTAAGCACAGGTGCCTGATCCTGCTCCCACTGCAGTCAATGGCAAAATTCCCACAAGCTTCAAGACCATTCACATTTAAAACAACAAACCAACAACACTGTAATGTTTTGTTAAGGAAATAGACAATTCAGTCAAGTTCTTAGGTGGGATTTTGAAAATCGACATTAACCCATTCTAAATTTTGAGAAGTAAGAAAATTAAAAGCATTATGACGACGGATGATTAGAAGAAAAGTCAAAACATTTCTGACTGGTCTATACAAGAAGCTTCAGACTATAAGTCATTTCCATATAAATGTGACTCTGCAGATAAAGCAATCTGTGTAAACACAGATAGAATGCACTGACACCTTTATTACTTTGTGTTTGTCATATGTATTAGTTTGTAGTACTCATCTGCACCTAAGTTTCTGATGCTATAAACACATTGGTTTTACTAAATGGCTAAAACTGTTTAGCTGGCAGCCAGCAAGTGTGGTTCTGCACTGTGGTTTCACTGTGTACTTAGATTCCAATTCATTTAAAAAAAAAAAAAAAAATTAAAGGAATTTTTTGTGGGTTTAGAAACTGACCCTCGGCAGCACCTACCTAACCTGGCTCTTATGAAAGTTAACCCTTGTACTACTATAACTCTTCTGCTTTCAATATACTGAATTTTACACAGCTGACTTTTCAAAATCTAAACAGCAATGTTGTTCAGTTTTTTCCTATGAACATGTATACATGTCCAAGTAGTTTTTATTTCATTATTTAGTGCAGAGAAGGTTTTTAAGTACAATGGTACATTTTGAGATGTAATTAGGTTATAATCACAATAAAACAACTAGCTTAGTTTATATTATTCCTCAGAAATAAGATGATTGGGTTTTCTTTATTTTGTACAGATAGAAACAAATAATTCTTATATTTGTTTGCATTGCATCACTAAGGACAATTTCAATAAAATGGACTTACCAAAAATAAAATATACAATAAATGCTGGATTAATTATTTATACATATAAGCAAAACTGGAAACAGATTAATAAACATTGAGCAACCTGTTCCATCTAATATAATTTTATATTCTGAATGGTTGAGTCATGTTTTTAGAAGATATGTTTTCTGGACTTTTTCAAGGTAAATTTTTGGTAGCAAAATAATTAATCTGCCAAATTTGGAGCCTACTGTTCTTTGGGGTCCAAAAGCACGTGTGCATGTGTGTTTTCTCTTTTGAGAACTCATGGTACCTTTACATAAGCATGACTTTTTCTACCACCATCTTTTCAAAGGTTTAAGTATTTATCAGGACACATTTTGATAAAAGGCTTAGATTATGGGTTTGTACAATGCAACATCAATGTGACAAGAAAACTAAGAATAATTATACAGAACGCGTATATATAATAAATAAGTACACATGGAGAAATAAATAATTAGCAAAACTATATGCATCGTATATTTTTTTAAAATATAAAAATGTCATCCATTAGGTTTATAAACATAAGGGTTGGGAACTACCGAGTTCTTTTGGCTAAAGCCCAATATTGGCCTTATTTCAGTTTAATTGGAAGAGGATCTTGAATTCATCTTCTCCATGAGATATCAGGAACCTGGATTTCTCTTTGTACCAAAGGTTAATAAGAAATGTGTCTGCAAAAGTCAAACAGCATTAAATACCAAAAACTGATTATTATTCCACAGGAGTTGTTCTGTCATTCATAATCTCTCCATGCTCCAACCTTCCACAGCTAATCTTTAATGGATGACATGCAAGAAAGAAAAATAACTAACATCTTAAAAGGGGACTCTACAGTGAGCTTTTAAAGAAATGGAAAATACTTTCCCTCTAGGACAGAAATACCCTTACTCTCATCTTCAGCCTATACCTCACTAGAGAAAAAAAACACTTATGGGAGGAATGTTAAATCAGACTTGAATTTCCTATGTAATGAGAAAAAAAAAAATTTGTGTTAAAACTGTTGCTTATTTACCACTAAATTATACTTTTTCCAGTTTAATTCAGGGAACATTAAAAATAATATTGTGCCAAATTTTATCTGAAAAATTCAGACATTCATAAAAAATAATATTTTAACCTGAACAAATTAAACAAAAAAAGTTTTATTTTACTATAGTTGATAATCTGTTATTGGATTGTTAAAAGGAAAATAAACTATACCAGCAAGTAACGTGGAACATACTTTCAGATAAGGAATTAATTGGGGGGGACGTTTTTGGATGTTTGTTCTCTCACAGACTAACCATTACTTGTGCTATTGCTTTCTACTATATTTTATAATATTTACTATATTTTATAATATTTACATGGACAAAAGTAAATGTACTTTGTGATATTTATGAAGTATAAATGCAAACAAACAAACCTTCCCCAATGATTTTACAGTGAATAAGACTGGATGCTTTGATAGCAGTGTTATCATAGTCATTTTAAAGTGGTGGTGGGTTCCTACTGAGAAAGACGAAGTATTTGCCAATCTATTTTCCTCGTGTTATCAGTAAGCTACTGCATACAATCTCAGCAACTTACAAGATCTGCTCAAGTAAAGATCGAGGTTGGCATTTTTGAAGGAATAAAGAAAATGGACAAACAAGTGCCATGGGCTCCTTAGAAAACTTCAACCCAAGTTCTATAGTGTGAATTCCTCTCTCCTGATCAGTTGATTGGATACTCCTTTCTTTAGCATTCACTCTTCTGGTTCATTTCTCTCATAATCAACAATACAGATTATTTTCTGTTACGTAACTTCTAAATTTATGCTTATCACTGTGAATTGGGGTTGAGTGTTAGAGGACTTTGCATATAGTACAGTTGACATATCACTTCCAAATTACCGTATCACATATCTCCAGTTCTCCATTAATAGTAATTGCCATTGTTTTAAAAAGAATTATCAGCTCGAGTGACATAAAGCAATATTTTTGTCAGCTGCAGCATGGCTAGATGCCAAAGGCTGTAACAAACATAGCAAATATTAACTAGCAGGCTGTCAGTGTTTGTCTGAAACACCCCACCCTGCTAACAGGTGTGGATCCTACTAGGAAAGATTAACCATGTTTGACTGCTCACTGAAGTAGGTGTCTTGTTACCACATATGGGTATAAAGGAGGAAAAGAGTGGCTTTAAGATAGAGGGTGTAGGATGTGGGTACAGCAGTACGGAGGGAAGAACCCTAGAAGCTGCAAAGCCTAGTGAAGAAGGTTGGAGGTGATTTTGATAGTAGTATCTTACCATTGGTTGGTTGGTTAAAAAAACTGCACTCTAGAAAGAGAAGATTAGGAAAAATTCCTACTCCTATTAACCAAATAAGGCAACCAGTCCAAGTGAATAGCTCAAATCAGCACAGAAATGAAAAACTACTACAATCCTGTTTCTACCAAAAATCATTACATAACGCCTCAACAAACCTTAACTCTCGCCCAAATGAGTGTGGGTAAATAATTCTTCCATAATTATTAAAATAGTCCACATAAAAATACAAAAATATTTCAGAATTCCACCCCCACAAATATAGAATCTAAAACAATATCCCATAAAGCCATAAGAGAGTCCTGATGACATATTAAACCAGGAAAGTTTCTAATATTGTCTTTCTTCAAATCCCCATAGGAATTATTTGGGTTGATATAGAAGTCCACCTAAAAGTGCCTGCTAATTATAATTGTAGTTATCATTGTTCATCACCTTTCTAGGCTAGTCTGAATTCTGATAGCAGGTGTCAGGTTAACTCCTAAGAAAGGAAGAACTGCATAGTGAGTAAGGTGCAAATCTGGAACTCAGTTTCAAATTACTGCTCCATTACAGACTTCCTAGATGACTTTCGGCAAATTGCTTAAGCCTCTGTAGAAATATGCTAGTACATTGCTACCTGACAGAGATGTTGTGAGGATAAAAATTATTTACAACATTGTGAGGTGTTCAAATGCTATGGCAATAAGGCCCTTTTCAGGAAGCCCCCCCCCCCACGTGTGCGGAGAGGGGGGGGCTGTGTGAATGCTGTGGAGGGTGGGCGTGTGGTGGGAGGGGCACCTGTAGGAATGCTGGCGGCAGTGGATGGGGGTGCATGCATGCTCCTGTGCTCCACCCATCACCGATGCACGGAGCAATGGGTGCCAATGTTGGTTGCTCCGTGCGTGGAGATGGGTATGCGCCTATGGCAATGGTCACACACCCACCTCCACCCGCTGCCGGCACACACCCATCCACCTATCCACTGCGGCCCGTGTGAAAAGGGACTAAATATCTGGGTAGTTTCCAAAGGCAACATTCATAAAGACTGCCACATCAAGTTCAGGAGATTGATTAGGATTAACTGCTACTTGGCTAGAAAGAATAAGTAAGTTTAACCTTTACCTCGGGAAAACAAAATTTCTTACCACTGTATACAATGCCCAGACATCTGGTACCATCTCAGCTAAGTTCCTGGCCCATGCAACTTATATGGATATCAGTTGGGGGGGGTGGTGGTGCATTTCATTTTTGTATTTCTGGTATTAACAACAAACTTTCATTTTTGTTAATACCAGAAAAACAAAAATGAAAAAATAATGAACTTTCAGAATAAAAACAAAAATTTTGAAATAATTTTTTTTTACAATTTTGGGACAAATCAGGCTGTAACTTATTTGTTTTCTGGTCAGTTTTCATGATATTTGGAGGAAATTCCCTTACCACGGGAATCATCCCTGCTAAATTTCAAAAGGATAAAGGGTCCTGATTTATAAGTATCATATTTTGTGATGCATTTCTAGCCATAACGTCTTTACTTCGCATCCAATTTGGATGCAATTTGGACAAATTGTACCCCTCACCCAAGGTATAATTCCTGCCAAATTTAATAAAGATTGCATAACAGGGTTCTTATTTATAAGCAATGTATTTTTTGTGCCCACATTTACAGCTGTAGCGTCGTTGGCCACTTTCAGACCTCCCCACCCACGCATATTCTGGCTGCGTGGGGGGGGGGGGGGGGGGGGGGGGGGAGGAGGGGCGGGAATGCTCAAGTCAGGACATGCGCGGGGATTGGATGGTCTGAAAGCTCCCCCCCGTGCGGCTTTGCTAGCAAACACCTGCAGGGATGCAGAGCTGGATTTCCTTGCGCATTCCCCCCGCAGTCAAAATATGCGCCGGGGGGGAGGTAGGTTTGAAAGTGGCCTTAGTTTTAAAACCAATTTCGATGAAATGAAGACAGGGTGTATCCGTCACACTGACAAATCATCCCTGACAAATTTCAGAAAGATTAGATAAAAGGCCCTGATTTTGTGATTTTAACAGTACTGCAAATACTAGTCCTGAAAATGTTGGGACAAAAACAAAAATGTCAAGACATAACCTGGACCTCAGGTAGCAAGGCAGACAGGAGGGGGAAGCAGCCCAGCAATCAAGAGACATGACTGACACATCCAGGCTGGCCTATTGGCATCCCAAACACATCCTGTAGCATTGTGACAGAGGACATGAAAGAATCCCTTATTGGCTCTTTCCTAAGCAGATTCTTCCAGCTTCCCAGTAACAAGCAGGGAGGTTGGCGTAGGCACAGCACAGAATGAGGATACATGATCGACATTTCTGCTGGCCAACTGGCATCACAAACCCATCTTGTACTATTGTGAAAAACATGAGAGAATCCCTAGTATAGGCTCATTCTCTGGAGATGCTGCCCAGGCTTCCAACTTGCAAGTACCCAATTACTGCAATCAGGGAGGCTTGGGGGGTAGGCATTGGGGAGAAAATATAAGCTTTTGCCAAGCTGCACAGCCCCCCCTTCCCCCAGTTAGATCTTGTGTGGCTCTTAGGCCGGCTTGGTGATTTTTGTGTGTGCTGCAGTTTCCAGCCTCACTGTAAGTGCTCATAAAAGCAGAACTCTGCACCTATTCTCACCCCCCTCCCGTATGCCCCCACAGACTTTGGGGTGCCAATGACAGAAGCTTAGGCCAGTGTCTCTGGCATTTGTCCCTCCTCTGCTCTGCCCACCTGCTCCTGTCTTCTTCACCCTCTCTAAGAATGCTACAAAAAGCAGATCTCTGCATCTAGTACAATCTTTATAATTTAAACAGAGGGAACACCTGCAATTTAAGGAAATTTGCAACTTCTGTTAAAATCACAAAAATGTGATTGCTTATAAACTTGGGACCCTTTATCTAATCCTTGTGAAATTTGGCAGGTACGATCCCTTTGGTGAGGGGAACATCCTGTCCAAATTGCATCCAAACTGAATGGACAACAAAGACATTACAGTTGGAAATCTGTGTGCAAAACATGAAATTGTTAAATTGCTTATAACATCAGGACCCTTTATCCAATCTTTCTGAAATTAGGCTTGGATGATCCCTTGAATGAGGGGCCCAATGAATCCAAAGTTCATCCCAACTGGCTGGATAACAAAGACGTTACTGCTGGAAATGTGTATGCAAACATGAAATTAAATTGCTTATACAATCAAAACCGTTTATCCAATCTTTATGAAATTTGGAAGGAATGATTCCTGACATGAGGGGTACAATCTGCCAGATGCCATGCAAATCAGATGGAAAATGAAGATTCTACAGCCATAAATACATTTCCCATTGAAATCAATGGAAAATGAAAATGAAACAATTACAAAAATGAAAATTCTCAACAACAAAACCAGAAAAACAAAAATGTTAATGATGAAAACTAAAACAAAAACCATTTGGGTCCCTGATGCAGTGCACACCTTTAATATCTGTGTATGTGAATGAATCCCTTGGATTCCTAAAGTTTTTGGTTATTCAGAGGACATCTGAAACTGTAATCATCCTGAGAGAACGTAAGTAGCATCAAAGCAAGACGCACACATTCATTTTTGTTTAAAATGGACATAAGCAAATGGCAAAGTAAGCTAAAATGGTACCATTAGTGCCTAAGAAGTCCCTTTAGCAAATGCCTATTGGCACTACGAAACCTATGCCCACATGGGCTGCTCGACTCAAGTTTCAGTCAAAAGGTGTGGCAGGAAACAGTGTGGAATTTGCTGAAACCAAGTAAGTCAATGTGCTTAGTCAGCTTTCACTTTCAGTAAGGAAAGTTCCACTCTATCAGATACTGATGAAAAAAATATGGCATGGGGAAATTAGTGTGTCACTTTTTAAGCATGTTTCAGTCAACAAGTAAATATCTGAGCGAATATGTAGATATTAATTTTCAAAACAAGCAGGTGTGTGTGTGTAAAGTGACAGTGGGAGCATTAGGCTTCCAGACCTCAGGGAGCCGTCTGTGAACTCTGAGAAATTTCTGGTTCTAAAAGTTATTCATTCAAGTATCATGCCAGCTTTGAGTTTTTCATAAAACTTAAAGATCTACTATTCAAAAATAAAAGACACAAATTGTCAGTTCTTTGCCTAATGTAATACAGTGTAGCACTCCCATCACTTTGTCGTACTAAAATCACACAAAGGACAAAAGATTCAGCTGTCAATGCTCGTAATTTTATTACAGGTCTCACAAGCTCAGCCTTTTTTTTCTTATTCTTCCTTTTTCTTTTTCGAATTTCATTCTTTGAAAAAATTATGTTTCTAGCCTTCATGATTGTGGGGAAAAGCTTGAAATTACAATCCTAGTATAAATGTAAAGGTTCAAAATCCAGAATGCAAATAAAAAACGTAATACTTTATAAAAATGGCATGAATCTTATTGCCATTCCTAATGACCTCTTCTGTGGGGAAGCTTACCATCCTCACTCAGTGTGACTGGACACAGACTGAGGTCTCTTTCATCCCGACATCTTTGAAAGGATAAACCACTTCTTTGACTTTTTCCTCATGCATCTCCTTGTAATGTCTCCACACACATTCCCACACTACCACTGCCTCCCCTACTGCATTTCCTCTTTTTCTTCCATTCCAGTTCTGGGAGTCCTTTTTCCCTTTTCCATCTTTGACACCTGTACCTTCCTCTTTCCTTAAATTAGGGTTCATACCTGCCCCGGATAAAACCCTGGACCACGATAATTTGCCTAAATTTGCAAGTATTGGTTTATGTTAATTTATGCAACTTTAACATAGCCTGCAGTTAAAGTCAGAGCTTTAAAACAAAATCTCTTATTTGATAATCCCACAGCACACAGCAATCCTTAGACCAAATGCCCCACACCATGAATTTCCAAAAATCTGGCATCCAGGTCATTCACCAACTTAGGCCCTTTTTAAACGGGCTGCAGCTGCGGGGGAGATGGGTGTGTCTGCCAATCGCATACATGGATGCACTCCCATCTCCACGCACCTCTACTCACCATTTT
This sequence comes from Sphenodon punctatus, assembly GCA_003113815.1. Classification (NCBI taxonomy): domain Eukaryota; kingdom Metazoa; phylum Chordata; class Lepidosauria; order Sphenodontia; family Sphenodontidae; genus Sphenodon; species Sphenodon punctatus. Next base: position 1,446,411 of record QEPC01014119.1, on the reverse strand, counting down.
GACCAATTGCTCTATGCGTAGGTGATAGGTGGGTTGTGGGAGCACGCACGCATGCCTGCCCACCCACTGCAGTGGTTCTACGACTGGCAGCCACCCATGCCCATGCAGTGGACCTGTGTGGGCATGCATGGGTCCATCTCCTGTAAAAAGGGTCCCTGATACCAGGCAAACACTTTCAATTCTCAGATTGTCCTTTTGAAAACTAGATAGGCAATAACTATCTTAGAATCTGGTATGGAATGGAAATAGTGAAAAATTAACAATTGAGGTAGCCTCTGGCACCAAATAGCAGAAGGGAACCATAACTCCAGGGTTTCTGCTGGAGTAAAGGATTGATATAGAGTACATAATTCACTGCAGACATATCTATATTCAATTCAGACAGAATGACCAAGAGACAGACACACAACTTTTGTTTCTGTACGTTTGTTTTCCTCTACTGTCTTTTACTACTCTCCCATTTCCCCCCTCCTGACATGTAAAATGTCTTAAAAATGAAAAGCAAATTTGCAAGTCTGAATTTAATTGCTAGTTAATTTAATTTGTGGCAGTCTGAATTTTAAAACGTACTTTCTTTGACTGTATTAAAGGACAGATTTAAAATTAACAAGGCCTTTTCATTTTGAAAGCTTCATTTTTAAAGCTACTTGCACTTCTCCTCAAAGTGAATGGTAACCTTTTTATAACATACTCTTTTGATGCTTTTTATGATGTACTTTTCTGGAGTAATTCTCTTAGCACAGAGTCAGTACTAAGGCATTAATAAGAAGGTAAACATCCATATTTATAAGCATCATTCTTCCATCTTTCATGTGTTGTGTCAAGCTAAGTCTCCTTGGTTCTCCGAGGAGCCGCGGATGCTGAAGCAAGAGGGGCGATGGTTGGAGCGACGGTGGTGTCATTCTCATGCTGAAGCCGACAGATTGCGACATCGAGCTAGTTTACGATCCTATGCCATGGCTATGCAGGCAAAGAGGGAGTTCTTTGCTGCCCTCACAGCATCTGCAAAATCCCGTCCGACGGAGCTGTTCTGGGTTGTGCAGGGACTGGTCAGTCCGGCCTCCCTCAGCCCTGGGGTTGAGTCATCATCTGCCTGCTGTGACCTTTTTGCAGATTACTTTGTGGAGAAAATGGCTCATATTCACCAAGACCTCGATGCCGCACTTAATACAGTGGAGGATGCAGAGGTTGTTGAAACCCCGGCTTGTCTGATTTTGTGGGATCACTTTCAGTCGGTGACACCCGCTGACATGGTGGAGGTGCTTAGGGCGGTTCGAGCCACTTCTTGTGAATTAGATCTGTCCCTGTCCTGGCTGGTTAAGAGCTGCCGGGAGACAATGGGGCTGTTGCTGGCCGGGGTGGTCAACGCCTCCCTACAGGAGGGCAGAGTGCCGAGCTGTCTCAAGGAGGCGGTGGTGCGGCTCTGCTCAAGAAACCATCACTTGATGCTGACTCCCTTGCCAGCTATCGGCCTGTCTCTAACCTTCTCTTTTTAGGGAAGGTTATTGAACAGGTTATGGCTCAGCAGCTCCGGGGGAATCTTGATCGCGTCGATTATCTTGATACTTCTCAGTCTGGCTTTCGTCCGGGTCATGGCACTGAGACAGCACTTGTGGCTTTGGTAGATGATCTCTGACGTGAAAAGGACCGGGGTCGCTCGACCCTATTGGTCCTGTTAGATCTCTCGGCTGCATTTGATACTGTTGACCGTGAGATGTTGGTGACGTGCCTGTGGATCAGTGTGGGGGTGGGCGGGATAATTCTTGAATGGTTCTGCTCATTCCTGACCAGGAGAACTCAGCGGGTGGTACTTGGTGACTGTTTTTCATCATACCGAGACCTCCCGTGTGGGGTCCCACAGGGTCCTATCTTGTCCCCTCTCCTGTTCAACGTGTATCTTCAGCTACTCAGTGAGGTGATCAGGGGGTACAGGGTGAGGTGTCATCAGTATGCGGATGACACCCAACTGTACCTCTCATTTTCAACCAACCCAGGCCCGGCTGTCTCAGTGCTTACCCGGTGTCTGGTAGCTGTGGGGGACTGGATGAGGGCTAATCAACTTTGGCTGAATCCTGACAAGACAGAGGTGATGTTAGTGGGTAAATCGGTGGATGTGGCGGCTCCCTCGATTGATGGGATATGTCCTCCACTGACTTCACAGTTGCGGAACCTGGGGGTGCTCCTCGATGCGCAGCTCAGCCTGGATCTCCAGGTGGAGGCTGTGGCAAGGAGTGCATTCTGCCAGTAACGTCTGGTGCGGTGGCTTCAGCCGCTGATTTTGGTTCCGGACCTGGCCACGATCAAGCATGCTTTTATTACCTCTTGGTTAGTAGGGGTGGGCATACCGGTAAATCCGGTATCCGATAATGCCGGTACTGGGCGTACCGGCATTATCAGATTCAACCCGGTAAATTCGGTCCCATTACCGGATTCCGGGTATCGGATTTTTTTACATTGCAACCATTTAAATGAATGGCTGCAATGTAAGTCCCACCAAAAAAGTTAAAAAAACAAACCCCTCCCCGAGTCCAGGCTGCGCGGGTGGAAGGGGGGACACCCCCCACCCACCCTGCCCAGCCTGGATTTTTGTTAAAAAAAAGAGCCGCCACCCCCAGCACCAGCGGCCGTGGCGTCGCCACAGCCGCAGGTAAGTATAGACCCGATTCCTGGGGGGGGTGTTTAACACCCCCCCAACCCCCCAGGGATCACCCCTACTACAAGTGACAGTGCTGCTGTACCTTTGCGGAGCTCCGGGTGCAGCGGCGGGCGGTCCGGCGGCCTCAGCGCCGGCTGTGGCTGCCGGCGTCAGAGACGCTCTAGGCCTTCCGGGGAAACCCGGAAGTTCCCCGGAAGGCCTAGAGC
>QEPC01014119.1:1420499-1443370 GCA_003113815.1 Sphenodon punctatus | reverse complement strand
GCGGCTGCGGGGACACCGCGGCCGCTGGTGCTGGGGGTGCGGCTCTTTTTTTAAACAAAAATCCAGGCTGAGCAGGGTGGGTGGGGGGTGTCCCCCCTTCCACCCGCGCAGCCTGGGAGCGGGAGCGGGGAGGAATTCTGGAATTGTATTCCATTGATTTCAATGGGGACACACTGCCCCATTGAAATCAATGAAATAAAACCGGTACCGGATACTGGATTTAATCCGAGAATCCGGTTCTTTGAGAACCGGAAACCAGTAAATCCGGTATCCGGTAATTGCCCCGGGGTCCCACCCCTATGGTTAGACTACTGTAACACGCTCTACGTGGGGCTACCTATGGTGACGGCTCGGGAGCTGCAGCTGGTGCAGAATGCAGCGGCCCAGCTCTTGGTGGGGCTGGATCGCCGGGAGCACATTACACCAGTGCTCCGATCTCTGCACTGGCTGCCAATAGTCTTCCGGGCTCGATTCAAAGTGTTGGTTTTGACCTATAAAGTCCTACACGGCCTGGGCCCTGCCTACTTGCGAGATCACCTCACTCCCCAGGTTCTAGACCGGCCTCTGCAGTCATCCGGGGGCCCCATGTTGGAGTTCCCTCGGGTTTCCGAGCATGCTTGATCGTGGCCAGGTCCGGAACCAAAATCAGCGGCTGAAGCCGCCACACCAGACGTTACTGGCAGAATGCACTCCTTGCCACAGCCTCCACCTGGACGAGCCACCACGGCCACGCAGGAAAGGGCATTCTCGGTGGCCGCATCGCGCCTCTGGAATTCCCTCCCAGTGGGGGCTTGTCTGGCCAACCTTTCGTAGGAATTGTAAGACCTGGCTGTTCCGTCAGGCGTTTGGCGAGGGAGAGGGGTGATGGGTTGGATGGGGGTGGGGGATTGGGGAGGGTGGAGTGGGTTTTTTGTGTTTTTATTATTGTTATTTTATTGGGGGATATATTTTAATCGTTTCATTGTATTTTATGTTTATATTTGTCACTGTTGTTAGTCGACCCGGGCTGCCTGTGGCAGGAGTGGCGGGATACAAAATTTGTAAAATAAAATAAATAAATAAACATTAACCAGTTATATGAAATCATAGGCCCACAAGTTCCTCTTTCCTCAAAGTTCTAGCCCAGTTTACCCAAAGGCATTCATTGTATCTTCATTTCTAGACACTTTGAATGTATAGTAAGTCTATCTTTGAGGTTATCATCATTCGTAATCATTATCACAGGTTCAAGTATCATCAAGAATGGGGTTGCATCTCTCTTGCCTCGTGAGCCCTGCCAACTTGGCCTCTGCCTTGGAGGAATGCCTCAATGACACAGTCAAGTTGATGTGTCAGAACTATCTTGTGCTCAATCCAGGGAAGACTGAGGTGATGTTGTTGGGAAGGGGAGGCTGATGTGAGGATGCCCTTGCCTCCCTCCGGCCCCTAAATGTGGCCAGGATCTGGGTAGAGGTAGTGGACCAGGTAAAGAACTTGGGTGTCATTTTTGACTACACTCTGTCCATGACCGTCTAGGTGTTGGACATGGTTCAGAAATGCTTTTTCAACTACGCAATTTGCATAAGTTGCACCCTTATTTATCCTGGGCTGACCTTGCCACGGTAACTTATGCCCTGATGACTACGAGGCTTGACTTTTGTAACTCCCTCTTCTACAGGCTGCAGGCAGTGCTTACCATTGGCACCACCCCTAGGGCATCAGAGCGGACGCCCACCCCCGATCATGCTGCCCAGCCAGGCTGCTCCCCAGTTCATCCAGCACTACCTCCGCCGCTTCCTCCTGCAGATTCTGTTCACATTCAACTATCGGATTCTGGCTGCCTTGCCAGAGCCAATGAGTCATCAGCTCTGGCAGGCAGCCAGAAACTAACAGCTGATTGTGCAGAGTGGGGAAGAAGTGCAGCTCTTTCAGAGTCTGCAAGGGGAGGCGGGGGAGGGGACACACATTCTCCTCCTGCTACTCCCCCCTCCCCTCCAGCTTCCCACTCACTGAGCAGAGAGTCAGAGAGAGGCAGGGACTTTAGAGGAGTCACCTCCCCAAGTTCCCAGGGAGCATATGCTGGGCGCCAGCCCAAAAAAGCAATGCTTTCTGAGGGATTGGGGAGGGGTCAGGGGAAGTGCCATGAGTTCCTTCACTGGATTCCTATGAGGAACCCAGCCAATCAGCAAGCCCTTTAGGGAAGTTCACAGCGTCTTTTCCAGACGCCCTAGCTGCCTTAAGGCCCCGACCTGAGCTCTTTCCCTCTCCTCCCTCTGGCCAGGTAAGAGACAAAGTGCTCTCTTACCTACCTTCCTTCCTTCTCTCTTTACTAGAGAGGGGAGGGGGGGAAATAGTCATCTTTCTCTTCCCCCGCCCCCCAATCTGTCCCCCACAGTGGGCTTTTAGTCCACACAGCCTGAGCCTCGCTCTCTCCCTTCTCCCATCTTTACTGGAGGGGGTGGAGGGAGACTCAAGATTTGGCCCAGCTTGCAGCAAGTTGCTGCAGAGGACAACTGGATCCCTTCTTGGGTGAGTAACAATTTTTAAATGTTGCTATTTTTATTTTTTACGTTTTGTTTTTTAAATTCCTTTTAATGTATTTTTATTTTATTTTGAATTTATTTTGAATTATTTTTTTGGGGGGGAGCGTATTTTGCTTGAATTTTCCCTGTATTTAAAATGGTCCTTTGTACTGTTTGCAGTTTGGTGGGATGTGGCTTTCCTACAAGAATGCCACAGCATAGGCTATGGTCTGCATTTTAGTTTAGGAATTCACACATAATATTTTTATGTTTTTCTGCATTTTCCATGTGTTTTGGTTGTGCCTAGTGGCTTTCTTCTTTGTTGAGCAAACTTAAATTAATTAAGAAGGTTTGCTTGGCTTGCGCTGTGTGTGTTTTTAATGAACTGTTGCTTCCCCCCTCCAGACTCCCAGGCATGCAAAGACCATTTTGTGGGCCAAACTTGGCATGGCTACTCTTGTTTAAAATGGTCCCATTGCTATTTTCCACCCTAATTGTCTGCCCTTTCTATTTATTTATTATTATTATTATTTTTTTGGGGGGGGGGGGGGGNGGGGGGGGGGGGGGGGGAAGGGACAGGATTGGGTGGAAATGGCAAGGGTTTCTTTGCTTGAATTTTCTCTGCATTTTAAAATGGTCCCTTTGCACTGTTTGCAGTTTGGTGGGATGTGGCTTTTCTGAAAGAATGCCACACCACATTATGGTGTGCATTTTAATTTAGGACTTCACACATACATTTGGGTGAAAGGGTTTCTTCACTTGAATTATTTTCCCTGCATTTTTAAAATGGTCCCTTTGCAGTTTGGTGGGATGTGCCAGGCTTTTCTGCAAGAAGGCCACACCACATGTTGGCTAATAGCTACTCTACCCTACCTGGCTGTAGCTAGGGTTGCCAGATATGAAAAATACATGCTGCAGGGCCTAAGTGGTCTGGAAAATGTGCATATTTGATAAACGTAGCTGCAGCAGTTGGTTTTTACATTGCAGCAGAATTGTGCAGCATGGATGAGTCTCCTGGGGTTCCATGCTCCTGTATTGGCTAGGCTCTGCCTACAGTTGACCTAGCCATGCCCACTTCTGGTCCCACCCTGCATCCCACCAGCTGCCGCTGGTGCTTACCCGTCACTTGCAGCTTGTTCAAAATATGGCAGCACGGCTACTTACAGGTCTGCGCAGCAATGATCATATTACACCCGCCTTGCATTCTCTATATTGGCTGCCTGCAGAGAAATGGATTGAGTTTAAGATTGCACTGCTGGTTTTTACGGCCTGAATGGTTTAGGCCATATTCGAGACCTACTCTTGGAACCTCACAAAGGTGGATTATCTGCGCTCAGGAACCACCCGCTGTTTGGGGCTTCCACCATCACATCTGAAGTTGGCTGGTGATTGGGCTTTTGCTGTGGCGGGCCCCTGGGTGTGGAACTCCCTCCCTCCAGATGTTTGTCTCAGTTCCTCCCTCCTTACCTTTAAAAAGCAAGTGAAAACATATTTATTCTCTAGGTGCTTTGAGGATCCACTGATAGCTCCCCTCAATGTACTTTGCCCTTCCTTTTTTCCTGCTCCATTAAAAAAAAATTAATAACTGTTTTAAACTGCTCTGTATTATTTATATTGTTTTTGACTTTTTAAATGTATCTTTGTAAAGCACTCCAAGTGTCATGTAAGGCAGGGGGCACTATATAAATAGAATATTTATTATTATTATTATTATTATTATTATTATTATTATTATGCCTCTAAGAAGTTCAGATCAGATAAATTTACAAATATATTTTGCTATATTTATCCAGCCTACTTTTTCTTAAACAAACAACATCTACCACCACAAAAAAACTCAAGTCATCTCCTAGATCTGAAAAACCAAGTCAGCATGCAGAAAATCATATAAAATTTTTCATACTTCTTCCTTTTAATGAGGTAAGGGATAAAAAAAAAAACCACAAGAAGAATCCGTTCATGGTATTTAGACTCTTCAGAGCCAGGAAAAGTAGAAACAAGGTCAATGAATGTAGTTTTAAAAGTTACTCAGAGTTAACACCCATATATCAAAGCATTGAATCTAGTTCATTTTTAAATAAGATGGACTGGAATGCCTAACTCTATTTATAATTTTTATTTATTTATTTTTCCAATTTTTACCCCACCCTTCACAAATGGCTCAGGGTGGCTAGTTATTGCACACTAGCCATAAACACTCCTACAATGCCACTCTACAAATTGCAAAAAGAATTAAGAAATCTCTTTTGGAGATTATTACGTTTAGAAATGTAATCAGAAAATTAACAACTCTACTGTTTAGACAGTCAAACGTTATTTCCGGAAACCTAAACAGGAATCAGGTCGGAATTTGACTATGTATTTTGTATCTACGGTATTTTTTCCAGAGGCTTTAATGAGCAATGAAGTCTACTTGGAGTAAAATACTTCTGCATTATATACACAGAGGTATAACACTGTGCAAACATCAAAAACCAAACATAACTTCTTTGATCCAAACAATTTGCATAAGTTTAGCTGCTAGATATTCAAGATGTAACTATGATATAGGCAAGTGATTTATGTTTCTTCTGAATACATACAGTGTATTTAGGAAGAAAAATAAACTTGTTGGGCAGAATTATACCTAGGTTTCCCCTTTATTTGCTTCACCAGGCCTTATCCTTTCCCAGACATAGAAATGAGTCCAGAATTAACCATCCCAGATAGACAGATAAAATAGAAACTCTTAGAAGTTTGGCATGAAGCAGAAAGTAACCATCTGGTTTTCATCTGGAGAGTTGACATATTACTTTCAGCTCTGTTTTCTGGGAGATAATCATTTCCTACATTTGGGGGACAGGTTATGCCACCTAAATCAGACTCTCGACTATTTTAAGGCAGTTTACATTGCTAAAAGGACAAAATTTCACATCATGCACCTAGCTTTAAATTACAGCAAAGAATAATCTATGTGGTATATTTAAAAAGATTTGTGGCAACTATCGAGGAAAATCTGCATTGCTATAGTTTCTTCAAGTACTAAAAACAGTGGCTCACTATGTCACTATTCCAGTTACACAGCCTACTAGAATCTATGTAGCACACAGCTGCCTGATAAAATTAAATGTAATTTGCCAAATCCAAAAATAAACATTAAAATTAAAAGAGTGCTTTCTGCAACTTTATATAGGGAGGTAACTGTTTATCTTCTTATATACTGGCCCAGGGAGCAATGGCTAAACAACATAAATGCAAGAACTTCTATAACGTGCTTCAAATTTCTTTTCAGTAGACTGTAAACTTTTAAATCCTTTCACTTTGGAAATGTGTTATGAAGCTCATCATGTGGAGATTACTGTCATCAACCTCATCAGGCAAAAATTCATTAACTACCAGAAGAACAGATTTCTCAAGTAAAGTGAAGGTCTCCAGTCGAGGTGAGTGTGTGACTATCTCTCCATACTAAGGGGAGCGGGGGTGTAGTATTGCTCTGAACAAGCTAAAACAATAAGTGGTATTTGAACTGCTGGTTGAAAGGTAGAGGCACTGGTAATCATTATTTCCCATTGTTTGTTCAGGACCTTCCAACAAAACAAACAACCTTTTTGTGATTGGATTGACATGGTGTTAACAATGCATTTAATGCCCAAATCAGTATGAATACAGGTAAAGCTCTCACTAATACCAGTACCAGGATGTTAAAGCCACCTATTTTCTAAGCAACTCTAAACAGCCACACACAAAAAAAAGAAGTCAAACCTTCCCTCCTTTAGCAAATATAGCTAACATTCACTAGGCCACGTCATATACCAACCGCTGGTACTGTATGAACCATATGGCCATCTGTTAAATGCTTGCCTACTGTACCTGCAGTCTTTTCTGCAACCTTAGCTTCTGTAGCTCTCTTATGCAGTTCTAAGTCCAGCATTATTGTCTTCAGCTCCTTGTCCTTTTCAGACAGCTTATCTTGAAGCTGAATTGAACAAATGGACAATAAGATTCTTATCTGACACATATATTGCACAGGCACTATTAACCTATAAAAAGTATACATTTTATTCTTATAAAATAATGCCCCTTTTCCTTTCCATTACAAGCCAAACATTAAACAGCAGCATGGTTGCTTAATGATTTAGTACTTAATAAGGCCAAAAATATCCTCTTTTTTCAACAACATTGTTTTTTTCTCTGCAAAAGGGATAGCATCATGGAGTGCCACTATTTTTATGTTTTGAGCTCCTCCATCTCCAAAACTATTATCTGTGGAATTACTGATGCATATAATTCTTCAGAATACTCTTTTCAGGTAGCAGCCATTTCATCTCAATGTTGTTGGCTGGGCTCAAGTAACAAACTGAAAGGATTGGGCTGAGTTTATCAGCATGCTGCTTTCTTTTCTGGCATACCCTGCAATGCACAATTCTGGAACTACTTCTAATTTTGTTTGGGAATGAGTGGAAATCATGTTTGAGAAATGTTTATGCTTTAGATGGCAATGATGTGTATTAACCACCTGTCACACAGGAGCGCCAAATTCTGCCACTGGTTATGCAAATGCATGATTCACAGCTCCTACTGCTGTAACTGAAGGAAAAAATGACCTCCAAAGTAACAAATAAACCGGGTCAAGGCCTTATCACGAGGAAGGACTGGGCTTGCATAGCATGAGCTCCAGTTTTTGCTTTCAAATGATTGCTGCTTGTTTATGAACATTTGCAAGGTAAGCCACTCTTGAAAGAAAGTTTCAGATTTTAGACAATGTGAAAGTGCCAGTACTTAAACTCTCCAGAGTGGACATTAAATTAGAAAAAGTGAAGACGACTAGTTTACAGCACATTTAAAACAAAATATAAAAACCAAGAGACAAGATAGTGACAGAGTGTTATGGTGTTAAAATCAGCGGTGAAACATGGACTTTGGGTCAGTCAATATGTATAACAATTTTGTAGCAGAGTGCTGTCAAAAAGTCTCAGCATTCCAGAGAGGAAAGTCCCAAGGAGATTACAGTGCAAAACAAGGGGAACATAGGGGTTAAACATTAAATGATCAGTGCTTAAGAATGTGTACAATTTCCAGATTACCCCAAAAACTGTAGTATATGAGAAGGGGAGAGGAAGAAGATCTTATGTCCCATAATGGGAGAAATTGGGAAGATTTAAACACACAGATTACTACTTTGATTTGGTATTGGAAAAAATAAAAGGTGGAGCTAAGCACACTGAGCTGAGAAGGAATGTGTGTAAGTAGATAATTAAAGTTTGGGGTGGGAAGCAGTCTGATTTAAATTAAAATTGGTGCAGTGTGAGGAAGGGTGCAACAAAAAGAAAACTTGGACTAATGATGAGGGAGAAGTCATGCAAAATTAGAATTTAGAATTACAGGCACTTTAAGTGGTTGCTATATAAGTTCAGTTCAATCAGCTGCAATACAGAAATTAATTGAGCTACAAATGGGGAAATTCTACTAATAAAAGGAGAATAAATACTATAGAACCCGATAAAATTCCAAGTCCTTATACGAGAGAGTAACTTAAAAGGAGTGAATCACCCATTTGATGTTAAGGAGAAAACTCACATGAGTGAAGTTGAACTTATGAAACGTTTTAGGAGGACAACCTAAAGTTTGGTATTTTTTCACTATCTGCAAAAAAAATAGTTATTTGTAAAACTCAACACTCTTTCTCCTCAGGAAAGACTTAAGAGCAGTGTCCTATAGTGAAATGTTGTTACTTTTCAAAACTTTCATTACTTTTACAAAAAATATATGCTACCATTTAACTTACTGTGCTATGTTATCATAAGTTATTGCAACTAGATAGTGTCACAATAAAAAAATAATGTTGTATGATGCATTATCATAACTAATGTATTGTGCGTAATCATTAAATTTGCAAAGTTCTGTGAAATGCAATGAATCTCCTTGTTATTAACAAAAACAAATGGGGAAATTCTACTAATAAAAGGAGAATAAATACTATAGAACTAAGGCTCTGTTTTGGGCCTTGGTCCGAAGCTTAATGAAGCTACTTGAGAGTCTTTCAAATAAACTTAAGTAGGTTTTGAATCAGGCCTGGAATGTCCAAATCCCACCATATCTTTAAGACAGATGGAAATGCAGAAAACCTGAAATCAACGGCCCTACAATGACATTTTTATTTTATATTTGTATTTATGATGCAGGAATTGATCTCACTGAAAGAAAGAAAAAGAAATCCTGAGAACAAATAAGTAAGCAAGTATTGTGCGACCTGACAACTACGAAAGAAAGCGATTTCTCAATTCAGCAATAAATAAATAAATTAAAATTAGGAAAGGTTAAATTGTAGGCTTAGCAGATACTGTAATCATATATCTCTATTGTACCTTTTTATTGTTTGCCCTTAGAATGTCCAGTTCCTTTAAAAGGAATGCAATCTGCTTTTCTTTATCTAGGTCTCCAGCAACCTGGCAAGGCGTCATAAAGTCAGAGACCATTCTGCCACCTTGTTTTTCTGTAAAACTATAACAAAACAAAGAAAAGCTTCATTAATCAATGCAACAGGGAATTCAACAAGACATTTGCTATATCCATTTGCATCTGGCAAATTTTGATTAATCATTATTCTTAAGATTTAGCATTTTTCAAGCAGTATAAAATGTGATGATGCCTTTTTCTTAAACCTACAATACCAGCAGTATTTGCAATACAACACAAATTTACTGAAATGTCAGGATATAAGGTAAACTAAAATAAATAGGATATGAAGCCTAAGAATGGAAAATGCTTAAAGGAAGTAAATATTAAAAAGCTGGGATTAACCTAGAGTGAAAAGGAAATGAAATATCTTGGGATCAAATTGATGCTCTGGGTAAAAACATATTTTTCAAGTGAATGGAACAAACTTAATGAAAAGAAATGAAGAAAATATTCAAAAGGCATGAGACAAAGGAATTCCTCTGTAGGGTAATCTAACAAATGATTATATTATTCCAAATATGGTACCTGACCCCAACCCATCCCTAATTTATACTTTCGAATGCTCCAAAACTATTTACCTATAAAAAGGAGAATGATAAAAGGGACTTGAAAAGGTTATTTGGGAAAGATAAAATGGGGGACTTAACTGCTGAATTTTTATGATGGCCATGTTGTTGCTAATGTCTGATACCGCCTATTGAAGAGGAAGCTGATAAGAAGGGTGAAATCCCATCTTGGTTAAAAATTGAATTGGACCCTGTTCCTAAAGCCAATCAGATTAAAACTCAAACTTAATTAGTGGCATAAAATGCCCATAAACTGTTGCCTTATAACCTAACAAAGTAAGACGACCTAAAAATTCCTTGTAGTCTGTCACTTGATGCATATTCATAGATGACTCAGACCTTACGTTTGAGGCAGAAGAAATGTAAAAAAAAAAAATGCATGCATTAGAACAAGGAATAAGAGAGACAAAGTGGTTCAAATGATATATTTTATTGGACGAACTGTTGTTGGTGGAAATAAGCAAGCTTTTGGGCCACACAGGGCCCTTCCGCAGGCATGTATCATAGCCAGTAAAAATATATAAAATGAGCAAAAGTAGGGCAGGTATATATGAGGGGGCATGGAATAGGTGTGATTGGATAGGACAAGGGAGCAGGTGCATAGGGGGATAGAGAGAGAAAGAGTGATGCCAGACATTTAAAAACAGATGTAAAATTATGTATTGGTGTAGAAGACCAAGGGTGAAAACAGACATGACGCTAACCACCCTTGGTGGTTATTTATGCATGATGCAGGGCTGTATTGGTGCCCTGTGCAGCCCTGAAACATGGAGTATTTTCAGACATTACGAGATCACAGTCAACCACGCTCAATTCCGGGCGGTGGCTGTGATTTCGGAACGTCTGTTGGGGGAAACGGATGTTTCCCCCCAAATGTTACCACGGCGTGGAATTACATTCACCACGCGAGCGGCCGAAGCGGAGGGACCGGCGGCCGCTGCGTGTTGAATGTAATTCCACGCCGGGGTGAACCCCGGCGTCTTGTCTGGTTGGGCACTACGGCCCGGGATCACCGGCGGGATCCCGGGCCGTGGTGAATCCGGCCCGACGCGGCAGCCTCATTGGCCCCGCCACCCGCCCGTCTCCCCGGAGGGTGGGCGGCAGGGTGCGTGGAGGGTGCGGGGCCGTGCGGCCACATGTTGCACCGCGCGGCCCCGCCCCCTCCCAGATTCCCCACCGGGATCCCCCCAGCACGTCTAATACGGCGTGATCCCGGCGGGGAATGAATTGGGTGATTTCGGTACGGGGCCAACGGGCCCTGTAACGTCTGAAATCACCCATGCATAAACCACCACCAAGGGTGGTTAAAGGGTGGTTAGCGTCATGTCTGTTTTCACCCCAAGAAACAATAGGTAGTGACTAAAACGCACAGAGGGTGAAAACAGACATGACGCTAACCACCCTTTAACCACCCTTGGTGGTCATTTATGCATGTTTCAGGGCTGCATAGGGCACCAATACAGCCCTGCAACATGCATAAATAACCACCAAGGGTGGTTAAAGGGTGGTTAGCGTCATGTCTGTTTTCACCCAGAGAGGGCAAACATACGAGTTGGAGGTATAGTGGGAAACAGTTTATCAGGTGGGCAGGACCAACATGGTAACCACACTCTCTCTCTGGATAGCAAGGAATAAAACACAGAAAAATAAAATTTGTCTTATCAATTTGGACATAAGTTATTCAAAGATTTTTACTATCTTCAAACAACAATATACTTCCTAGAACAAGGAAAAGAAATATTTAAAGAACTTAATGGTGTGTGAACACTCCAGAGTGATAGAGATAAATTGCTGTTTGTCATAGGGTAACATAATTATGCATAATTTGTGTTTCTCATTCCAATACTAAATTAGGAGAGATAATAAACATATTTATAAACATTAAGGAATGGGAAAGAATATGATTGATTCTTCTGAACGCCTCATCATATCATGAGGTGAAGCATCATCAATATGCTGATGACACCCAGCTCTACCTCTCTTTTTCATCCAATTCAGGCCCTGCAGTCTTGGTGCTTACTCAATGAGGTGATGATGGTTGGCTGGCCTTGTGACTTGGAGGGGATTGGGACTCCTGTTATTGATGGGGTTCAGCCCCCTCTGGTCAATCAGGTTCACAGCGTTAATATGCTTCTGGATCCCTCACTGCACCTGGATTGTCAGGTTGCAGCAGTGGTCAGGAGCGCTTTTCTCCAACTCCATCTGGGGAGGAGGCTGTGGCCTTTTCTTTTTGTTTTAGATCTGGTCACTGCCATCCATGCTTTCGTCACCTCAAAGCTAGATTACTGCAATGCATCTATGAGGGGCTGCCCTTGATCAGGTCATGAAATTTCAGATCGAAGTCCAGGAGTAAACAAAAATAAAATAAAAAATCAGTCGCCAGACTTTATCCTGATATTAAACTGTTCTTGCCCCACTACACTCCTGAACTAGTTGCCAGCCTCAGTTTTGTGGGTGCCTATAGCTCCCAGGTACCTTCAAATTTCGTGCCCTGCCTTGATGATTGTTTGGAAACTGCAGCTGGTGCATAACGCAGAGGCTCAGCTCCTTCCGCGGACGAGTCGCAGCGAGCACATTACACCAGTGCTCTGAAGTCTGCATTGGCTGCCTATAGCTTTCAGTACACAATTCAAGGTGCTAGTTTTTAACCTTTAAAGCCCTAAATGGTCTGGGCCCTACATATCTGAGAGATTGCCTGTCCTACCA
The DNA here is from genome assembly GCA_003113815.1 of Sphenodon punctatus. Classification (NCBI taxonomy): domain Eukaryota; kingdom Metazoa; phylum Chordata; class Lepidosauria; order Sphenodontia; family Sphenodontidae; genus Sphenodon; species Sphenodon punctatus. Next base: position 1,431,159 of record QEPC01014119.1, on the reverse strand, counting down.
TGGATATGTTGGGGCTAGATTGGTTTGGGCTCTTCAGCTTGGAGAAGAGACGCTCTTCAGCTTGGAGAAGAGGGGACATGATAGAAGTTTATAAAATCATAAGTGTTGTGGAACAAGTTAATAAGGAATGGTTATTTATCCCTCAAACTAGAACTAGAGGACACTCCATCAAACTAACGGGCAACAGATTTAAAACAAATAAAAGAAAGGAAAATTTTGTTTATTTACCCAGTGAATTTTCCTTCTTATCTCCTGGGGAGGCAAGCAGTCTTTGCGGGGTTTAGCTCCTCCACTCCACTTAGAGGCAGGATTCAGGTCTTTGAGTTGCCACCTAGCCTAGGGGAGGAGCTAACCATGGCTTGGCTCCCAGAGCTTTAACTGCCAAAGTTACTAGACGAACTACTTACATAAATTAAAACATAATAGTTGCAACATCACAACATAAACTTAGTGACAAAGCCCAAAGAAAGAGGGTAACAACAGGGGGAAAGTGACGAAGAGGACCCTGAGGGGTGACTAGCAACTTTCTCCAGATTCCCTAAGGAGGGTGGGAATACCTGAGAATGGGGTCTACTGCATTCGGTTGATCAGGTGTTTCAAGTGTTCTATTCGAGAACAAAACAAAAAAACCCCACAGGGCAGGTCAGACTGCCTGCCTCCCCAGGAAATAAGAAGGAAAATTCACCGGGTAAGTAAATCAAATTTTCTTCTCTCTCCCCCCTTTGGAGGCAGGCAGTCCTTGTTGGGACGTACACAAGCAGTGTCCTCAAAAATAGGGAGGGTATCTCAGAAGCAAAACAACACGCTCCTGGGGTTAGAGTCAACAATTACATCAGAACTCTTTACAACACCCGCCGCCCAAAGGCAGCCCTAGCTGAGACCCAGGTATGAATGTTGTAGTGGTGGGTGAAGATATGGAGTGATGACCAACATGGCGTCTTAAAAATTTCTTCCATAGAAACTCCCTGGAGAATGGCAGCATTAGTGGCTGCGCTCCTCAGGGAATGAGCAGTGATCCCTTTGGGAACTTGCAATCCTTTTGATCTATAAGATAACAGAATACATCCCCCAAGCCACCATGCCAGGGTGGTTGTAGATGCTTTTTTTTTATTTTTTTTTTTATTACCTCTCTGGTGCTTCCTAAAGGCAGCAAGCGGACTGAATCTATTCTAAAGGTCTTCATTCTCTCTAGGTAGATTTTTAGAGCTCTCCAAACACCCAGTTTATGCCGAAGATGTACTCTTGGATGTTGTACATTAGAACAAAAGGAAGGCAACTTTATATCCTGATGTCTGTGAAAATCTGTATTAACTCAGTCAGGAACTCCCTGTCCTGAACCGTGTCCTGGACCACTCACAAATGATTCAGTCTCTGTGTGGGTTGTGTCAATCTTTTATCCCAATTTATGATGAAACCATGACTCTGCAAGTAGTTTGCTTTTCGTTAGACTGCCCACTTGAACCTGTCGAAAGCCTCTGCCCTTACAAGGAGCTCATCGAGATAGGGGAATACGTAAATGCCCCTGAGCTGTAGGCTTGCTACTACACCACCAGAAGCTTTGTAAAAACTCTCGATGAGGCTGCTGGGCCAAATGGAAGTGTCCAATATATTTATAATAATAATTTATTTGCAGCAAAAAGCCAATAACGTGTCCAGTATTGATAGTGCTGTACGTCATAGGCAAATCTCAAGAACCTCTTATGAGCAACTCTTACTGGAACATGGAGATAGGCCTCTTTGAGGTTGATTGATGCCAGAAAATCCTCTGGTTGTAGGGCCTGAAGAATGGACTTGAGGGTCTTCATGAGGAATTTCCTGGCCCTGAGGTGCTTGTTGAGACCTTTGAGATATAGAATGGCTCTGACCTCTCCATTCTTTTTGGGTACAGTGAAAAATATTGAATATACACTACAGAGCTTCTTCAATGCTGGAACTGGTTTGATAGCGCCTATGTCTATAAGGTGTTCAATTGCCTGCAGAGTTTTTTGTTGTTTGTTCATGTCTTTGGACTTGGGGATTAAGATGATGTGTGTCTGGGGCTAAGAGTCGAACACAATGGTGTAAGAATGGAGGATGGTCTCCCTCACCAACCAGTCCATAGTTGTTAGTGTCCATTGATTGTGGAAGGCTTGTAGCCTTCCCCCTAGGAGAAACAGAGTGGGTGGGTGGGGGTGTCGTGTCAGAAGCTGGAGGGGCCTGACTTCTCTGACTTTTCCCTCTTGTACGGCCTCCTCTCTTCCAGCAGTTCCTATTGGCAGTACTATTTATTAATTTATTGATTTATTAATAAAATTTGTATGCCGCCCCCTCCTGCTAAAAGCATCTTGGGGCAGCTAACATGTTAAAAAATAAATTAAAACAGATAACAGACAATTAAAATTCCACAATAAAAACAATTCACCCCCTACCCCTCCCTAACCCAACCCACCCACCATATCTCCCCAGTGGAAGGTATGGCGGAACAGCCAGGTCTTACATTGTCTATGGAAAGAGGGGAGGTTGGTGGTCAAATGGACCTCTGGCGGGAGGAAGTTCCACAGCGGCAGAGTGGCCACAGAGAACACCCTCCTCAAGGTCAACACCCGAGAAACCCAGGGGACCTCGAGGAGGATGCCCCCGGTCGGCCGCAGGGGCCGATCCAGAGCCCAGAGGATGAGGCGGTCTCACAGGTAGGTGGGGCCCAGTCCGTTTAGGGATTTAAAGGTCAGCGCCAACACCATGAATGGGGCCCAGAAGACTTTCGGCAGCCAGTGCAGAGAACGGAACACCGGTGTAATGTGCTCACATCGGCCCGTCCCCGTTAGGAAACAAGCTGCCACGTTCTGCACCAGCTGTAGTCTCCAAACCAGCACCAAGGGTAGTCCCACGTAGAGTGCGTTACAGTAGTCCAGTCTTCAGGTAATAAAAGCATGGGCGATTGTGGCCAGATCAGGGTCTGACACATACGGTCGAAGCCGACGTACCAGATGTAACTGGCGAAATGCCCCCTTCGCCACAGCCACCACCTGGACATCCAGGTGGAGCTGTGGATCCAGGAGCACCCCCGACTCCAAACCTGAAATACCAGGGGAGGACAGACCCCATCAATGATGGGGACCACCACTCCCCCAACCTTCCCCACAACCATCACCTCCATCTTGTCAGAATTTAACTTCAGGTGGCTCATCCTCATCCAATTCCCCAAAGCTCCCAAACACCAGATAAGCACCGAGACTCCCGGGCCTGAGTTGGATGAAAAAGAGAGCTATAGCTGGGTAGCATATTGATGACACTGTATGCCAAACTACCTGACAACCTCCCCCAAAGGCTGCACATATACATTGAACAAGAGAGGGGGAAAAATAGAACCCTTCGGGACCTCACATGTGAGACCCCCGGGGGAAGATGAAAAATAACTCAGGATCACACGCTGGGTTCTCCCAGGCAGGAAAGAGCGGAACCATTCAAGAACGGTCCCGCCAATCCCTCCACGGTCCCGCAACCGAGTCACCAACAACTCATGATCAACGGTATCAAACACATCCGAGAGATCTAACACGATCAACAGGGTTGAACGACCCTGGTCCAACTCACGGGAGAGGTTGTTGACCAAGGCCACAAGCGCAGTCTCTGTGCCATAACCCAGTCTGCGAGGGATCAAGGAAAGTGACACAGTTCAGATGCTCCTGCAGCTGCCGAGCCACCACCTGTTCAATAACCTTCGACCGATAGCTGACCAGGATGCCAACATTCAATGATGGATTCCTGAGCAGTGGCCGAACCACAGCCTCCTTGAGACAGTCCGGCACCCTGCCCCTCCCCAAGGGAGGTGTTGACAATCCCTGCCAGCAACGGCCCTAGTGTTTCCCAGCTAGCCTTGACCAGTCAGGACGGGCATGGATCTAGTTCATAATAAGTGGCTCGAACACTCCCAAGAGCATCCCCTACGTCCAAGATCAACACATCCTGAAATTCATTCCACAAAACAGGACAGGATGGGGCTTCTACTACCTCTGGTTCACCTACTGTTAAAAATGTTGTGTCAAAACTGGTGATTTGAGCAATTTTATCCACAAAAAACTCCACAAACAAATCACAGCGGGCATTTGATGACTCTAAGGCCGCTTTTTAGACAAGACACATTTGCGCATGATTGTTAAAAATGTGCTTGTTTTAATGCTCGTTTAAACACCTAAACCGTTTTAAATGTGTATTTGCCGGGAACGTGTAAAAGTCCAAATCGTTTTGAATGTGGTTTTTAAATAATGCGCATTTTTAAAACTGATTTTGGCACCCCCAGTGCATCAAACATGCTCAAAACCGGTTTTAAAACAGTCCAAGACCGTTCTGCCAATTCCGGCACAGTTCCGCAGGCGAGTCACCAACACCTCGTGATCAACTGTTGAACACAGCCGAAAGGTCTAGCAGGACTAGTAAGGTGTGACGATCCTGGTTCAACGCCAGGCGACGATCGTCAACCAAGGCCACCAGCCGTCTCTGTACCATATCGAGGCCAAAACGCAGACTGGGAGGGATCAAGGAAACCGGTGCGGTCCAGATGTTTTTTTGTTTTTTTTCTTAAAATACATTTATTGTTTGCGCCATGGCCATAACAATTTCATAAACTATACACATGTTATACATAAACATAGACATAAATATATACTTAGTAATATTAAAACAAAAAAATCTCTAAAATAATCCTTCCGCCTATACAATATAAAACAAAACGGCGCCACAATAACAAAATAAAATAAAATAAAATTACCCAGCAAACTGTATCACACTTCCCCCCTGCCCAGCAGGTCTGGATCTCAAGATCATACTCCGGGGGTAGCCTCATCCAAGATAGAATCCAAACGGGCAGCCCTTACCCTAATGAAAATTTGACATAATTTAGCAACTGCCCTAGACATTACCGAGTCAGTGCTACCCAACAGCTTTAGCACTAATCCCTCAGGGTCAGTAATACCGCACCCGGAGTCTGGGATAAATTCGCCCAAGATCGTTGATCTTTGGCCTGCCAAAGCCGGGCAGTACAACAACACATGACTGGAGGAATCAATTTCAGGGAGCTTACCTAGCTGACAATGTCTTTCCTCTCTTGGAATACCCTCCCATCTTCCATCCCTCATTTCCTAGGGATAGACATTGCACCTAAAACAAGTAAAAACTCTGCGGCGTCTAGAATCCTGTCACTGGTATAGATACAATACTCCGCTCGGGGGGAGATACTCAGGGGCAACCCTCTGTGCCAAAAGGAGCGCCGTCTCTTTCTGCATTTCCTGGTCCATTATTCTCCTTATCAACAGGGACTTTGCTGCCTCTAAACCCACATATCCCAGGGCCTCCCTAGAGAACCCATGGGATTTCACCACCTCCTCCACCTGCCCCGACCATGGATCAGAAAGCCCCTCCCTCACTGTCATATTGAGCAAGGAGTCCTCCTGAGTTGGAAACAGAACCACCCTGACCCAGTATTTCACAATCACTGCCACTGCCCGTGACCAAATGATAACACTCCCCATTTCTTGCCACAATAATACCGCCAGGGTACCCTGCGGGACTCCCAGAATGGTATGCAGGAACTGATTCTGACACCCCTCCAGCTTCTCCAAAAAGGGGAGTCCCCGCAGGGGTAAGGCGTATAAACACTGGGCCAACGTTTTGGCCCTAAACAGCCTCAGGGCCAGCAGCACCAATCTCCACCCATTCGAAAATAAATATTTCAGAATAGCGCCTGCTGAGCTTTTACATTGTCCCATCACTGCCCTCAAGTGGGGCTTCCAGCTCAATGAAGCCGACATAATTACGCCCAGATATTTAAATTCTTTCACTTGCTCTATAGGGTTACCCTCAATAGCCCACCGATGTAATTTCCCCAACCTCCTACACCCCAAGACCATCATTTTTGTTTTCCCGTAGTTGATCTTCAAACCCTCCTGCAGACAATACTCCCCAAATCCCTGCATGGCCCTCCTTATCCCCACTAGGGTTTGGGATATCAGAACTGTGTCATCAGCATACAGGAGGGCCGGGATCCTCCTAGTGCCAATTTGTGGGTCATGGGTGTTTAGATTCTTGAGGTAGGGGATAACGTTGTTTACAAAGAGGTTGAACAGCAGGGGAGCCAGTAGACACCCCTGCCGTACCCCCCCTACAGACCCGAATTTCCTCCGAAAGGGAAATGCTATGCCGTGGCGAATACGAATTGAATTCTCACTATAAGTTTTTATTAGCAGGTACAAAAGTCTGCGGTCCATGGACGTCGCTCTTAGCTTCAACCACAGTCTTTCTCTGTTGATAGTCAAACACCATTGACAAATCAATAAAGCATAGATAGCATTTCCCTAAGTGATTCACACAATTATTTGTAAGAAGGGAAGAGGACGAAAACCTGATTCAGCGTGGATTTCCCCCGTTGGAACCCAACCTGCTCAGGTTCTAGTATCTTATTCTCATCCATCCACACCCACAACTTTTCCAAAAGGAAGCATGAATATAGCTTTCCTATGATGCTTAAGAGGCATATCGGTCTATAGTTCCCAGGCTGAGATGGGTCCCCCTTCTTGTAGATGGGAACAACAATTCCTTTGTGCCAGGACTTAGGCATAACTCCAGTGCTGTTAATTTCAGAGAATAAAGGGGCCAAAAAATTGGCCCACCAGTCAGGATTGCATTTTAATAATTCAGACGGGATAAAGTCCTCCCCCGGGGCCTTCTCTACTTTCAATTTCTCTATAAAGGTCACCACCTCCTCCTTTGCGACCGGCGGCCACACGCGGAGACAGTCACTAGCCGGCGGGGGAACAATCATTTCCCCGCCACTAGAGAAAATTCCAGCGTAAAACTTAACCCAGATCTCTACCTGTATTGGGGCTCCCCCGTTTTTACGGGAGTCAGTTCGTATACGGTCCCAGAACTGTTTGGGATCTTTCTGCAGAGCCACCTCCAGCAGCCTCTCCCATCCTTCCCTCTGGAAGGCCAACCTATTTACTGCCACCAGAGAGCGGTAGCTCCTACGAGTGTCAACTAGTTCTTGTCTGTTAACAAGGGACGGATCGCCCCTTACCTTCCTTGCTATCCAGCGCAGACTACTCCGTAATCGCCTACACTCACCATTAAACCATGGAGGTACCCGCTCCTTATGGCGACCTACCACCTTCCTAACAGCTAACAAATGGGGCCAATTGTCCCAGAAGTTGATCATAATTACCCAGCAAATCCCCCCCTCGCATTAGCCATCTCTTCCACCAAATATCTTATCTCTTCTTGCTGGATAAAACCTAAAAAGGTCAGTTCCAACTCATTGCTCCACTTAGTCCGCACTAACCCCCCCTCCATTCCTTCCCTACTCCCCACTGACCCCCCCGTCCAGACTCCCATGGCTAAAAGGGTCCTCCAGTAGTAAAGAGAGGGGAAAGTGATTCGTTTCTGGCCTAGGGATTACACAGAACTCCCTTACATTAACAAAAAAACTCTCCAGTATCATACAATAGTCAATGACAGTATCATACAATAGTCAGACCCACGCATTGAGTGAAATGTAAATGCCCTTTCAGAGTCACCCACGGCACAGCCGTTCAGGACCACAAGACCAAATTCCCCCTGTAGATCCCGTAACCAACCCGCCCCTGAGTTGGTTACCTGATCTCTAGAGATCCGCCTAGGAGGAAGAAAATCTGATTCATCCAGCTGTGGCTGCCAGTTGTCTCAGGCTGGGTTGCCCAATCTAATATTAAAATCCCCCCCCAACAACAATACCGCCTCGGGAAATATACTACACCATTTTGATAATTCTTCCTTTATTATAGACCAGAAATCAACTGGGGAAAAAACCGACACAGGAGGCGGGAGATAAACATTCCCAATCAACAATTCTAATCCCGATTTAAACTTACAATGATGCAAGGCAAAATTAGAGGCTAATGAACCACAACTTTTTATTTCTACTTGTAGGTCCTGTAACACTAATAGCGCCAAACTCCCACTCAACCTACCAGGACCCACCGTGGGAGTAGCTGGTAGAATATATACTGAAAACCCCAGGCAAGATAGATCAGATATAACCCAAGTCTCTTGGAGCAATACAAAGTTGTACTCAGCCCCCAGCCAAAAAGGGGAGGAAATCAATATCCCCCACTCTAGAATTCCACCCTGCAACATTCCAACAAAGGAATTTCAAAACCATGGGGAACCCTGTTTGATGCCATTTGTCCGAAGGGTCAACTGGTTCCATTTGCTGCACCAACCCCCCTCTCCCTCCCTGTCCACAACACAGGGCAAGCCCTTCACCTGAAGATCGCAACATTGCCATACCCGGGTCTAAACTTGACTCCACCTGCCCCAAATACGCAGCCCCCTCCAACTCAGCCTTCTCATACCCCTCATCCTGAGAAGATAGCTCCACAATAGCTGGGGCACTGGCTAGAGCCAAACAAGGGGAGGGAGTATGCAGCTCCCGCCTTCTAGGCCTACCTAGGGAATGGGACCCCCATCCACTTCCTACCCCCCCTCTACCCCCAACTGCTCCTCCAAGGGAAGGCGGGAGAGTCGCGCGGGGGGACCAATACCCCTAGGGCCCCTTCCTATTGATCTCTCCCCATCCAACCTGGAGGACGAGCAGACCACAGAACTATGTAATTTATAGTCCCCCAACTGTCTAAATAGACATCCAAATTTGTCTAGCAGGCCCTTTTGTCCCTTCAGAAGGGCCTCCTGTGCCCCCTCCTTGCACATAGCCACCCCTCCACAATCCATCGGGGAAACCGGATCTGCAGCTGGTTTGTCCACTTCCATATTTCTTCCCATCCTACTCTCCACCCGCCCCTGTGGTAACACAAAGCAACGCTTGATCCTACTCTTAGGCCCCCGCACTTGATCAACACCTCTTGATGCCAAATATGGTGGAACTATCCTTTGCGGCCCCTGGGTCATTGCCACTCCCTCTCCCGCCTTCCTTACTGCCCGTACGGGGGGAGGGGCTACCTCACCGTTCCCATCTGTTGTAGGCAAACTCCTCTTTGCCCCCAGGGCCCGGGACTCCTGCAACCCCCCCTTCCCCAGGACCAAACCCCTCTCCTGCGATCGTTGAGCCGGATTCACCACCTGGAAGCTATCCGCTAAATTCCCTGCCACTCTAGACACAAAAATCGCATTAGCCATCAAAAGACCTGAATTTTCCAGTATTAAGGAGACCCAATCTGGTGTTATAAATTGAGCCCTTACCATCTGGCAATTCCTCTGGCTAGCTACAACAACAATGGCCGTAATATCGTGCCTAGTAATGGGTTCATGCAATAGTACCCGGAGGTGTTCAGCAATATTTAAAGGTGAGCTCCATATTGGAGAATAGCCATTTGCCCGGGGGCCAATTGTGAAAATAAGTTCATCCGGGAGGACCCTAAACACAGGCATATCTCTGGGAGGAACCCCCCCACCCCCTCCCACAGCTGACCCCCCATTTCGACAGCTACTGTACCCGGCCTGGGCTGGCAGGGACTCTGGGCTGGGACCCCTTCATCCCCGCCCCAAACTCTCCCAAAGTACCTTGGTCCTCCATCCTATCCCCCCCTCCCCTCCTTCCCTTGAATGCCCTGACATAACAGTAAATTCATTGTCTCAAATTTTTCATTCAGTACATTAAACTGGGTGAACATAAAGCGCAGAGTCTCTGTAGTGAGGGCCACATGATTCGCGAGGAAGTCCGATAGCCCCACATCATCCTCTACCCCTGGGCAATTGTCCTCCAGGGGGGTCCAACCCTCCATACATTGACCAGTCTTTTGGGACACAGGGGTCAACAACTCCCGAGAACTACCACCCAACACCCGGGCTGATGCAGAAGGAACCACTGCTTGATTAACCTCTGATGCAACTCCAGCTCCCGCCAGAGGATTACCGCCACCTGGATCACCCAGGAAGCTTTCCATGCGCCTTTACTTCAGCATCTTCCCTGGAGGCGAGAGGCGACCTGCAACCTCGGCCCTCCTCCTCTTCTGCTTCTTTACCACAGCCCCCACCAGCCACCCCTCACCAGCCAAGGAAAACGGGGTCTGGCCACCCTGGCCTTCTCCTACAGGCATGTCCTTGTAAGCACTGCCCTCCAGCGCACGGCTCGCAGAACACACTTGCAATACTGTCGCAGGCCTGCCGCTTGCCTTCCTAGCTGGAGAGCACTGCCTTCCAATGTGGGTCCTGTGAACAACTTCCCCAGTGTGTCCAGGCACTGAAAGCTCCTCATCCAACACCATCCAACTCATTCCTCCCCCCAGAAAGTAATAAGGAAACAGTTCACACCAAACCAGACCTCCAGGTCCCGGGGCTGGGTTGCGCCGAAGGGAGCGCAAAAGGGCGCGCCCTTGTGCGCGCAGCCCTTTGGCATGTGCCTAAGGCGTGGCCGTAGGCTGACTGCTGGTTTTTCTTCCTTTCAGCACCACAGGCTCCGCCTCCCCTCGGGCACAGCAGCTGATGTCAATGTCAGGTAAGTGGTAGGGAGCAACAAACTTGCAGCATGGCAATCCCCGCACCCCGCTCCTCAGCACGGCGGCCGTAGGCTGACTGCTGGTTTTTCTTCCTTTCAGCGCCACAGGATCCGCCTCCCCTCGGGCACAGCAGCTGATGTCAATGTCAGGTAAGTGGTAGGGAGCAACAAACTTGCAGCACGGCAATCCCCACACCC
>QEPC01014119.1:1382819-1411296 GCA_003113815.1 Sphenodon punctatus | reverse complement strand
GGGGTCTGGAAGTACACACAACCTGAAGGAAGGATCAAAAGGGAGCGGAACACAGGCAGGGATCACAGAAACCACGGACCAGTCAGGGGCTATGGGGAAGGGAGTGCAGGAGGCTCAATCACACAGAACTTACACAAGGGGAACAGGGGTTAGCAAGGCAAGGTACAGGAAGACAATCAACAATCACCACCACTCAATAACTACTCAAGGACTTAGCTTTCACAAGGAAGAACAGGGGCCAGCTTCTCTCAGCGATTACCGGTGGGGAACTGATGCCCCGCCGGCCTCTATACCCTTCCTGGTCACCCCAGGTGGAAGCCCTTGTGATCAGGTGGAGGCCCCGCCCCCTGCCGAGCGCACTTTGCTGCTAAGCGCGCACTACGTCGGGGCGGGGCTGGAGCTACAAGCTGGGGGGTGTCTGATTGCGGGGAGGGAGAGACCTGTGACGCTGCCTGGCGAGTGTCCTGTTGCTTCAGAGTCGGAGCTACGCAAGTGCGCGGGGGCGGTCCACGCTGTGCCAGGGGGTGATCGCTCCTAGCCTGCATACCCACTCTTCTCTGAATCCCCTGCATCCCAGGCCGCCAAACCATCCCACGGCGCTGCTCCGTGACAGGCCTTTGCTCTATGGTAGTGTTTTCCAAACTTACTTTTTTTCTGGATTACAATTTGTGGCACACTTTACTCTTCACCCAAAAAGACATGCAGGCATGCATGCATATGGATATTCTTTTAGTATAAATTTGTCTTAATCAATGGTTGTAACAAAATACAAACATAAAATATACACATTTAACACAAATATAAAACAAATCGGTAAGTCATGCCAAATGAAATATAGCAGAACACTATCGTATAAATCACTATAAAATATGTAAGTAGTAGTAATATCATCCTTGATAAATTTACAGCAGGACCCTCGACTTCATCAAACCATGGCTCTTACATTAGCCATTGTGGGGCTGGATGGGTTGGTGGTGTGAGAATGGACGAAGCCATCTCGAAGAACCTTTTTTACAAGGTAGCAACCTTCTGTACTTCTTTGAGTGGCTCCTCCCATTCTCACAACTGAGAATACACCTTGGAGCACATCAGTGTGCCTTGGCACACCCTTTCGGAATCACTGCTCTATGGCAAAGCAATTTCCTAGGCTCTCACCCTCCTGGATTACTGCCTCCAGTGAAGTAGGGATAGGTACAGCAGTTAGGGCAACCACCCCAGACTTCAGGGCATTCAGAGGACCCTGGCATAGGCCTGACTGGGTGGTGAGAGACAGACCAGTCCACTGGTGCCAAAAGATAGGCTCTCCCATGTCACTTAAGAGGATGCTTAGTTTAGGTCCCCACTAGCCTTTTCTGGCCCTGCCATCCCATCCCAATTCTATGGTAAGAAGTTCCTCTGATCCCTGTGCTGATTCCAGACCTCGCCCCCCTCTGATAACTGCTTCTGGCCCCTACATGCCACTCCTCCCTGCTTCTAGTACTAACCCTCTGCCTCACTTTCTTGCCATGCACAGAGCTTCTGGGCCTCCCATCAGTAATTCTGGACTGTGCTTCCCAATAGTAAGTATGTGTGAATGCGTGTCTGAGAGTGCTTGGCATAAGGACCAGTAATTTGAGTTGCATCAGGGTCCTATTAAACCTGGTTACCCCAGTTCCTACTAAATCTGGTTACTCCAGTCAGCTCCCAGATAGGGCCTGTTGCTGCAGTGCTTCTATGCCTGAGGCACATTCTTCTTCCTGGTGGTTCTTTCTTTGAGCCCATGGCTATATTTTTTACTGCAGCTCCCATCCTAGAGAGCTAGTAGCTTCTAAACTGCACCCTACTTGGAACAATTAGCAAATGTGGTGCAACGTTCTCCAAAGTGCCATAAACCCACAAAGATTTAGGGCTTCACTCTGCAAGCACACAATGACCTGTGGGCCCATATATAAAACATTTACAGGTCTTAGTAACACCTAGCATTCTACTTTCCTTATTAAATTAACTGAAGATCACTAAAAGCGATTTCTGAAGCATCCCAACAAATAAAAAAAATATTTAAAATCACACCAGGAGGGTTTTTCATTTATTATTGTTTATAAAACCTATTCAATACACATTTGGGCATTTTATTTCCCATCAAAACTGATACAAGATACTGTCAGTGCACTGCTACTGTACTATGAATAGCCTTAAAATACACATCAAACAATGTCAGGGTATTGCACTGCATATAAAATAGCCAAGCAGAGACTCTAATCCAAGAATACTCAAATGAAGTAATTCCCCCAAATCTACTGAAATATCTGGAATCTCCCTTTCCTGAGGGAGGAATAATGACGATGTACTCTCCATTGCTGCTAATCCTGCTCCAGCTCTGTGGCTGATGCATGCTCTCTCAGGCCAGGTTACACCAGAGCTCTTATGGCACCTTAACAGACGGTATGCTCTCATACATTAGGTCCACATTCTACTGATAATGGTCTTTGATCTGATTCAGCAAGGTACCCAACTTCATGGAGGCTTAAGTACCTTAACTTTGCTATTGTGGGGGTTTATGACCCACTAGTCTCTTTCTATTCACTACAGCAGGGGTGGGTAACCTCTCTCCCAGGGGTCACTTTGAAAATTAGTACAAGCTCTGAGGGCTGCACAGAAGTTGGGGTGGGGAAGCTTAAGGGCTGCACTTAGAAGAAGAGTGCGCAGATCATGGATACTTCCCCTCTCCTTGTGTCCATGCCCTCATCTCTGCTCCTTTACCCTATGCCAGGGGTGGAGAACCTCATGCCTGGGGGCCAAATGCAGCCCCTTTCCGGTTCCTGGATGTGGCCCCTGGATCCAGTTTCTACCTCCCTCCAGCCACTGAAAAACTGAGCTCAGTGTAATAGAGCAAAGGCCACTTGCCCACGTTACAGAAACTAATGTTAATTCCTATCTAACAGTTTCTGTAATGTAGGCAAGCAGATTTACGCATCCAGCAGTGAACCTAATGTTGGTTTTCCTCACGGATGACAAGGCTGGACGCGAGTAAAAACTACCATTAAACTTGAATGGGTGCATTCAAATTTAACTAACATTAGTTTGGGGGGAAAGGGGAGGCAGCCCCCCCCCCCCCCCAAACCAACCTGGGGAGAGAGGAGGAACAAAGTTCACGAGAGGGGAGGGAAGATTGGGAGACACACGTTCCTTGTGGTCCCTGGAGCAATGATTCCGACAGCGCAGCCTGAGCCCGACACATCAGGTCCTTACTCTGCGGATGTAGGCCTGTTCGGTCATCAGGTCCCACCCACAGAGGAAGCTCCCGATGCGCTGGATTAGGCTGCGTTTCCGGAGCTGCCGCTCCAAGGACTGCAGGGAAATTTTGTTAGGCTGTGGGGGAGGGGAAAGGCAACCCTGACACCCTCCCATCCAACCCAGCCCCAGGAGTGGAGGGGACCAGAAAGTGGGCACGGATCCGTTGTGAAAAACAACAGATCTGTGCCCACCCAAAAAAATGTAAAAGATCAACATGGGCAGGCAGCCTATGTTGATCTTACATCTTACACAATCTCACATTAAATAAAATTTAACGTGAGATTGTGTAACATGGACAAGTGGACAAAGATGAGGGCATGCACACAAGGATAGGGGACAGCTCTATGGCACAAATCCATGATCTGGGCTCTCCTTTTCTGGAGTACACCTGTAAGCACTTCTGCTGCCATCCAGTAGGCCGTCCTTGGAGCTTGTATTAATTTTCAAAGTGGCTCCTGGGATGGAAAAGATTCCCCTCCCCTGCCCTAAGCTCACTCTTTCAATGGAACTGGATTCAGGGGCCAGATCCAGGAAGGGGTAAAATAAAAACTGCAGACTGAATTTGGCACCAGGAACCGAGGTTCCCCACCCTTGTGCTACAGCATGTAGTGCAAGATGAACTGGTTCTAAAGAATGATATAGATACTCCAAGAACATTGTTTGATCCTCAACTAAGCAGTTATATATACATGTGGGATAATTGGATTCAGTCAATATTAACTAGAGAGATGTGGTGGCTGAATTTGTGTGACCTTCAAATCCTTTCTTGGGGTACATCCATGTTTGAAATGCAGTACAATTAAAAGAGCATTTCTGTTAAACTACCTATAATTGTTTGTCCATTTCACTCCTGCTAAGCACCTGTTATCTTCATACTCCCAATTTACTGTAACCAAACGTGTACCTGAGCTCTTGCATCCTCATGAATGTCGCATCCCTTGTCTCTCCCTCTGTTTTCCCCTTCCCTGTCTCCCCTCCCTCTGTCTTTAGATTGTAAACTCTTGAGCAGGAACCATGTCTATCTTATTCTTTGTAAGCGCCAGGTACATCGCTGGTGCTATATAAATAAACAACAACAACAACAACAAATCTTGTCCACCAAATGCATCTTCTCCTCCACTTAGCCTATTCTGCACTTGCCGATTTGCATACAAAGAATCACACAACACTCTTCTCCTGGTGTTGCCTACACCCTTCAGGATTAATGAAGGCAGCACTTGCACACAGTATTTTGTTTTAACCTCAGGCACCTTTTCCATTATTGCATCATAGCAATACTCTCCAATATTTTGCTTTAACCTCAGGCACCTTTTCCATTATTGCATCATGGCAATATTCTCCATGACTAATATTTGCCTAAAGCACCTTTAGACGACAATGGATGTGAGTCTGAAAACCTCACCAAGTTCCAGCTCCTTAACCAACTCATTTAAACTCCTGGTTCTGCAATGGATCAATATTCACGTTAATTTTCCAGAGTCATCTTTGTCAAAATTGTGGCTTCTAGACCTTCCAGACGTAGAATTCCTGCAAGGAGGTTAGCTAAGTTGAACTGCTAAAAGCTTTTTAGGGGTGATGTCTCTTTCCCCCCAATCTTGGTGTGATTATTCTGCTTCCGGAATGCTGATGTCGCAGGTCTCCTTAGTTTACAGAGGACCTGTGCTGGATGAAGCAGGAAGGACGGCGGTTGAAGCGATGGTGGCACTGGACTTGCGCTGAAGCCAACTGATTGCAGCAAAAAGCTAGTTGAAGAGCGTATGCTGTAGCGGTGCAGGTAGCAAAGAAAGAGTTCTTTGCTACCCTCATTGCATCCACAAAGTCACATCCAGCAGAACTTTTCTGGGTGGTGCAGAGGCTGGTCAGTCCAGCTTCTCTCCGCCTGGAACTGGAATCATCCAGTGCGTGGTGTGACAAGTTTGCTGACCCTTTTGTGGATAAAATCGCTTGGATTAACCACAACTTCGATGCTGCATTTAGGACAGTGGGTGAACCAGAGGTAATGGAGGCCCCGCCTTGTCTGACTTCATGGGATCAATTTCAGAGGGTGTCACCCACTGACGCAGCGGATGTCCTTGGGGCAGGAAGAGCCACCTGTTGTGAACTAGATCCGTGCCCATCCTGGCTGGTTAAGGCCTGCTGAGAAACATTAGGGCCGTTGCTGGCGGGGGTTGTCAATGCCTCCCTTAGGGAGGGCAAAGTGCCGAGCCGCCTCAAGGAGGCGGTGGTGCGGCATCTGCTCAAGAAACTCTCTCTTGCCATTGACTCCCTGGCCAGCTATTGGCCAGTCTCTAACCTTCCCTTTCTAGGTAAGGTTATTGAATGGGTGGTGGCTCAGCAGCTTCAGGGGCATCTGGATCAGGTCGGTTTTCTTGATCCTTCGCAGTCTGGTTTTCGTCCTGGGTATGGCATGGAGACTGCGCTTGTGGATTTGGTAGATGACCTGTACCATGAATTGGATCAGGGCAGATCGTCTATTCTAATTCTATTAGATCTGTCAGCTGCATTTGATACCATTGACCATGAGATGTTGGTAGCTCGGCTGCAGAACCATGCCAGGGTGGGTGGAATTGTTCTTGAATGGTTCCGCACATTCCTGTCCGTGAGAACTCAATGTGTGGTTCTCAGGAAATCTACCTCATCTCCCTGGGACCTCACGTGTGGAGTCCCGTAGGGTTCTATTCTGTCTGTGTTCAACATGTATATGCAGCCTTTAGGCGAGGCTGTGAGAGGGTTCGGCATGCGTTGTCATCAGTATGCCGATGACACACAACTTTACCTCTCTTTTTCTGTAGACCCAGGCCCGACAGTCTCGGTGCTTACCCAGTGCCTGGCGGCTGTGGGGGATTGGATGAGGACGAGCCGTCTGAGGTTGAATTCCGATAAGACGGAAGTGATGGTGGTGAGGAGGGTGCCTCCCATCATAGATGGGGTCTGCCCCTTTGGTCACACAGGTCTGTAGTCTGGGCATGCTCCTCGACCCACGGCTCTGCCTGGATCTTTAGGTGGAGGTGGTGGCTAGGGGAGCATTTTGCCAGTTACATCTGGTACGGCGGCTGCAGCCATACGTCTCAGACTCTGATCTGCCCACCGTCATCCATGCCTTTATTACCTCTAAACACGCATTCTACTTGGGGTTGCCCTTGGGGACGGTCCGGAGGTTGCAGCTGGTGAAGAATGCGGCGGCCTGTCTCTTAACGGGGAAGGGCTGTCGCGAGCACGTTATATCTGTGCTCTGTTCTCTACACTGACTACCTGTTGTCTTCTGGGCCCAATTCAAGGTGCTGGTAATGACCTTTAAAGCCCTAAATGGCCTAGGCCCTGACTACCTGCAGGACTGCCTCAGGCCCCAGGTCGCATCACGGCCTCTGCGGTCGGCCGGGGATGCCCAATTCAAAGCCCCCTGGGTGGTGATGATGGGGAGGGTGTTCTCAGTGGCCACACCTAGGCTGTGGAATTCCTTCCCAATGGAGGCCTGCCTGGCCCCAGACCTACTCTCTTTCTGACAACAGTGCAAGATCTGGCTCTTCCGCCGGGCCTTTGGAGAGGGAGATTGGGGGGTTGGGGCTTGTCTGCCCTTAGTTGTTTTTTTTAAATTTGTATTTATTTATTTCATTTTTATTTATTTCAATGATTTATACCCCGCACCCTCCTGTAACCAGCTCAGGGCTCGGGGCTGGTTTATAGAATGACATTTATAGAATGTCATCGTATTTATGGATGTTTTATATGATGTTATTGATGGTCTGTGTTGTTGTGAGCCACCCCAAGCTACTCTGTGAGCAGGAGGGTGTGGGGTAAAAGACCAAGGAAATAAAATAAATAAATAAATAAATAATTATGGCATAGAAATTCTATGCTTCGTCTGAGATAGGAAGCAAATCACCAACTGAGATTTGCCTGGGATGCATCATATCTTGCTATACAATGCTGCTGTTAATGAGTTTGAGAATCAAGTGCCCTGGTTTGGAGTAGTAATCAATGTTCATTGGTTTTTGTTCTATAATATAGAGACATTAAGAGAAAGGGAAGATGGTAGCATTGCTCAACTGCTCTCAGAATTGGACATTCTACCTTTCTAGAGAGTTAGTGTTTGTGTTTTGCTTGTTTAATAAAGCTGCATTCCTCCATTGCCAAAATTCAGCATCTTTGTTTATGGCTTCAGTGGAACATTTTAAGAAAAACTTTGTGAACCCATAGGTTTATATTTGCTAAGAATTTCTATAGCAAGTTTTATCAGTGCAGAAACGTTTTGCTCACCAAAAGCCCTGTCACATTTCTCTTCATTCCACTACTACCCTACAATAATATAAGCCTAGGGTTTAACTAAGCAAGAAGATAAAAGAACTCATGCAGCAATGCTGATCAAACTGTACCTTGACTTGGTTGCCAGAGACCTCAAAAGGAAGAACATAAGAAGTGCCATACTGGGTCAGATCAATGGTCCATCTAGCCCAGCATCCTGTCTCCGACAGTGGCCAATCACGGTGGCTTGGGAGAAGCACCCAACAGGTCACAATGGGGGATCCATTCCCTGTTGTTTTCCCCCAGCTCCCGTCATGTTCCCTGATCCTGTCTGGCTAATAGCTGCTAATGGACCTATCTTCCAGAAACTTGTCCAAACCTCTTTTAAACTCAGCTATAGTACTGGCCCTTACCACAGCCTCTGGCAGTAGATTCCACAACCCAATTATACGCTGAGTGAAAAAATATTTTCTTTTATTTGTTTTAAACTTGCCACCCATGAGTTTCATGGAGTGTCCCCTAGTTCTAGTACTAGCTGAGAGGGTAAATAACTGCTCCTTGTTTATTAGTTCCACACCACTCATGATTTTATAGACCTCTATCATATCTCCTCTCAGTCGTCTCTTCTCCAAACTGAAGAGCCCCAACCTACCAAGCCTCTCCTCATACGGGAGCCCTTCCATGCCCTTGATCATTTTTGTTGCCCTTCTCTGTACCTTTTCTAGTACAGCTATGTCTTTTTTGAGATGGGGTGACCAGAACTGCACACAATATTCGAGGTGCGGTCGCACCATTGATTTGTATAGAGGCATTATGACCTCCTCAGTTTTATTCTCTATCCCCTTCCAAAAAATTCCTAACATTCTGTTTGCTTTTTTGACTGCTGCTGCACACTGCGCTGTGGATTTCACTGTATTGTCCACAACCACCCCCAGATTCTTTTCCTGAGTGGTAACTTCTAGCTTAGTACCCAGCATTGTGTACGCATAATTTGGATAATTTTTCCCTACATGCATCACATTGCACTTGTCCACATTATATCTCATTTACCATTTCGATGCCCAGGCACCCAGTGTCGTAATCCTGTTGCAGTTCCTCACAGTCTGCTCGTCTTTTAACTACCTTGAATAACTTGGTGTCGTCTGCAAATTTGATCACTTCACTCTTAACACCCGTTTCGAAATCATTAATGAATACATTAAACAGCACTGGTCACAGAACAGATCCCTGAAGCACACCACTTTTTACATCTCTCCATTGTGAAAACTGACCATTTAGTCCTAACCCTTTGCTTTCTATCTTTTAACCAGTTTCTGATCCATAGTAAGACACTATCTGCTATCCCATGACTTTTTAATCTTCTCAAGAGTCTCTCATGAGGGACCTTATCAAATACATTTTGGAAATCCAGGTAAAAGGAACAATATAAAATACGTAAGAAAAGCCCTATATGTTTGAGACAGAGAATTCAAATATACTTTGCATATTGATTCATAAATGTGTTTCTGATTCAAAAAAAGCCTGAACTATGCTGTGTTTGTAAATTCCCATGTGGTATCATGACATGCAGTTGAGCCAATTACAGTATAGGATTCTATAAACAAATTTTTGCATCTGAACTCAACTTTTTAAAAAGCTTGTAACAAAAATTCAGGTCAATTATTATTATTTAGGGGGATATTATCAGGTTACACTTAATTTTAAGCTCCCATCTCACCTCTGAAGGTTCCTTACCTAAGTTACTAACAAGCACCTGAGACAGCAAATCCCAAACCTTTTGCCTATGCCACCTCACTTTGAGACTTAAATATAAATGACCCCAGACTGCAACAGACGTGCAAAATCTATCGAACATCAGGCAGGATCGTAAGCCAAGTCACAGATTTTGTGACTCCACCTGGGGTCCAGTCCCACACTTTGGGAACTACTGGCATAATGCTCTGTTCAGACAGGACATTTCAAGTGGGCAACACATGCTATGAAGTAAATACTATCTAGTATTTCACCCTTCAGTATCAGTTATTGGACTGTGCAGACACAACCATGCTGGGTTTTGTTGGGTCTGAAACTACTCAATAGCTCCTACATAGTATGTACCACACACTTGAAACTGTCACATTTGAACAAGGTCTTAGATTTTTAAAATAAAGTATTTTAACAAAATCTATATTTTTAAATTGCTCTGTTCATTATTTTCTTTACAACTTCAAATAATAGTCTACTTGCATTTTTATTTACTTTTGGGAGGTTTATTCATGGTTAAATTTTACTTTCTGGCTCTCGTACACTAACATGACGCCATATTACAAGCGGGATACTTATTTGGTTAAAAAAGAAAAAAAAATCTGTTCTTATTTGAATAAGCAAATAGAACTGTTCAGAAAGGACCCTAAACAATGAAGCCTGGGAGGAGAGAGAGGACAATGGGATCAGAGGTGTAGCTACCATGGAGTGAGGGTGATCAGTTGAGTCTGAGACCTGGACTCTGGGCAGCCACTTTGCAAGCAGTCTCAGCATCAATAGAAAACTCTGAGTGGGTGAGTGAGTGAACAGATCCAGCACTCCATCTCCATCCACTATGAAAATCCTCGTGACATTAAAGCTTCTTGCACAGGGCCCTAACAAGAAAGAAATTTTCAGAGTGAGCAGGGTGAGAGTGCTGGCCCCACTCGCTCTTAAAACTTCTTTCCTGGCAGGGTTGCTGATGCTCTAAGGTGGCCGGTTGAGAGATGGGCCTTCATGGCTAAGCCCTGGCCCCCCAGAAACCTGACACCCCCTGCTCCTTACTCTGGACACTCCACTCCCTTAGTCTTGAGGGAGAATAATTAGTAAATGAGCCTGGACCCACTGCAGTCTTGTTATGCCACCGAGGGAGATTTTAGTAGAGATGTGCACCAGTGGCTCATGTCATTTTTGTTTTTGTTATTTAAACCTGTCGTTTTCATTTTCATAAATATCAAATTGTCGTTTTCATTTTTACTTTCGTTTTCGTTTTCCATTGATTTCAATGGAAAACACGTTTTCAGCAGTACCTTTTTTGTTTTTCACTATATTTGGCTGAGCCTTGGAGTGCTGATACCACCAATGGAAGGCATTACATGTACCAAATTCCAAGAAGATTGGATAAAGGAATTCAATTTTAGAAGCAGTTGAATTAATTTATTTTGCAAAACTCTTCATATATATTCTTAGGTGTAACTTCTTTTCCTCACATTTAATGTATATGAAACTTAGCAAATGTATACCCCTTCCCATATTTACTCTCTCTGTCAACATTCAGAAGGATTGGATAAAGGGTCCTGGTGGTAAAAGCAATTCACTTATAAATGTATGTCTGACTGTAACAACCTTGTAGTCCAACCAGTGTACATGAAAATTGGCAGGGCTATATATCACACCTTTATGATCATCTCTGTCAAATATCAGAAAAATGTGATAAAGGGTCCCGATTTTATATGCCTGCACAGCATATGCAGACAAGGAGCCTGTGCCATGGATTTTCTTACGTGTCACTGTGGTATAAGATCTATTTCTGATGCCAATTGGTCAGCAGAAATGTCAACCAAATATCCTCATTCTGTGCTGTGACCATCCGAACATCTCTCCCCCACTTGTTACTGAGAAGTCAGAAGTATCTGTTTAGGAAAGAGCCACTAGAGATTCTCTTATGTCCTCTGTCACAGTACTGCAGGATGTGATTGTGATAACTGGCCAATCTGGATGTGTAAACTATGTCTCCTGATTGCTGGGATGCTATCTCCAAGGTCCCAGTTATGTCCCTTCCATGCTTGCCTGAGGGCCGCCCCCTATGCCCGCCTCAAAGCTACTGCCAATTGGTCCTGTAAAGCTAGAAGCATTCAGCAATTGGCTAGTGAATGTGTCTGCTGCCATGCTAGGTGCCTGCCTCTGACTGGCACTGCATGTGCTGCTATTTATCTGAATAAGGGTCTTCAAGAGGACAACTTCAAATGCTTATAAAATTGGGGTCCTTTTTAAGAGAGTGACAAGTCCATCAACACAATTCTACTCTGAGTGTTCTGCTTGCACCCATACACACACCTGTAGCATAGACCAGGGGTGGGGAACCTCAGGGCCAAATTTTATTTGGTCCCTTTCCAATTCCTGAATCTGGATCCAGTTTGTACCTCAAATGCGAGTGAGGGACTGAAAAAGTGAGCTTAGAGGAAGAGAGCAGTGTTGGCTCCTGATATGGGATGCATCCATGACACAGATCCATGATCTGGACTCTCCCTTTCCTTTCCCAATACGGAGCGCACCCCAACCACCCCTGACAAGTCCAGGTCTCAAAACATGCAGGAGTTGCCCGGCATCACTGTTTACAATGGTGCCCAGGCAATTCCCGGTGAGGAGAGGAGTGTCTAAATCCCTGTCGCACGAGTTTGCCCAATTCGGACTTTGAAGTTCAGGGGAAAAACTGGTGCATCCAAAAATGCCCTGAATGTGATTTTCCAGCATACAGCAATTTATAAAAAAATAATCCTTGACAAAAAGAAGAAATATGCAAAGGAGAGATGGGATAAGTTGATAGATGCTGCTGAATCGCAGGATTCCAGGCGCTTTTGGCAGCTGATAAATTCAACAACAAGGAAAGAGATTAGTATCCCCGTTTCCGATACATCCGCAGGAATGGGTGGATCATTTCCATTTTCTCTATGGAACTAGTCAAGAAGATAGCCAGTTTTGGAGTGATATGGGTCTTCCATTAGATTGTCCCAGTTGGCCTCCCATTACTGGAGCAGAGGTGGAAGCTTTGGTGGATTGTTGTAAAACCCATAAAGCTTCGGGCCAGAACCTAATCCAAGTCGAATTTATCAAAGCTC
The DNA here is from genome assembly GCA_003113815.1 of Sphenodon punctatus. NCBI lineage: Eukaryota > Metazoa > Chordata > Lepidosauria > Sphenodontia > Sphenodontidae > Sphenodon > Sphenodon punctatus. The sequence continues at coordinate 1,398,940 of QEPC01014119.1, read as the reverse complement.
ATAGGGACTGGTGGGTGCCTCTGCTGGCGGCATTATTTTCAGCTATTAATGAGTCTGGGAAGATACCGGAGGGCTGGGGCACGGCCGTGGTGGTCCCTATATTTAAAAAAGGCTCAAGGAAATGCCCCGCGGATTACAGGCCAATTAGCTTGCTGAGTGTGGTGGCTAAGATCTACGGTCACTTCCTCGCTGATAGGCTGGTGGAGTGGACTCAGCGGGAGAGGGTCATCTGTCCAGAACAGGCGGGATTCCAGGAGGGTAGATCTACCACCGAGCTATGTTTTGTATTATATCATCTTATTGCTAAATATACTCATCATCGTAAGACCTTGTACGCTGCCTTTTTGGATCTTAGGGCAGCGTTTGACTCGGTGGATAGATCTATCCTCTGGAGGAAGCTCAGGGAGACCTCTATAGACCGCAGACTCCTTATGTTAATAATTTCACTGCACTCAAACGCCTCAATCAGAGTTAAAACGGATCGACAGGGGCATCTGACAGTGCCCATTGAGGCTCGAGTCGGAGTCCGTCAAGGATGCGTATTAGCTCCGATATTATTCAACATCTATATTAATGACATCATACCGGTCATGGCCGAGAGTAGATTTTTCCCCCCTAGGTTAGCATCAAGAGTGATAGGGGCCCTTTTCTATGCAGATGATGTGGCATTGTTGTCACAAACTCGCATTGGATTAAAACGACAGATGAACACCTTCAATGCATTCTGCAGTAGTAATAAAATGGCTATTAATTTTGAAAAATCAAAGGTGATGGTTTTCTCCTCACGGAGATTGCAGCACAGATGGGCCGTGGAGGGGCAGATGGTACAGCAGGTAGACTCCTTTAAATATCTTGGTCTAACCTACCATAAATCCGGGACCTGGAGGGAACATATCTCTAGGATGGAGGCCATGGCTAAAGCCTCTTCACTGGAGATAGGGAAGGTGTTTGTCAAATTGGGAAAATGTGCAGTGAAATCTGCAGTAGGGGCATTTAACAGCAAAGTTAGGGCACAATGCCTATATGGAGCAGAAATCTGGGCACCTTTTTGTGCCCAGAGAATAAATGTAACACAATTCAGTTTTTTGCAATCTATCCTGGCAAGCCCAAGAGGTACCCCTTTTGCCGCACTAAGGTTAGAATTTGGGCAAATTAGCTGGTACCAGTATGCCATCACCAGGGCCCTGAAGTTTTGGTGAAAAATCCGATTTGATCAGGACTCCACGCTACTATGTGCCATAAAGGAGGACTCTTATGTAAATCCTTGGCAAGTGTGGGTCAGTGAGAGTTTGGCCAAAGTGGGTCTCTCATTGAAATATCTGGAAGGCAAACCCCAGGCCTTACTCTGGAAGGAGGTACAGACAAGGATCTCAGATGTAGGAAGGCAGGAGGAGGTGGCTAAGATCAACCAGTCACCACACATGCGTTTATACCCTTCCTGGACTCCAGATAAAGACACTATGGCTCACTATCTAGATGCCCAAGTAGTAATCAGAGATAAACAACTCATATTTATGGCTCGTGTGAATGCTCCCCCCACACGGATATATGAGGGTAGGCTGGAGGGAATTCCCTTCTTGGATAGGCTCTGTCCTTACAATATGCAAGCTGTGGAGACAGTAACCCATACTATGTTATCTTGTCATCTGTACGACGATTTGAGGGATACATTTTTGGCCACGATACTTAAGGAGCGGGAAGGATGGGCTGAGGGGGATCTTCTTAGATACTTACTTAATAGCCCAAGGATTCAAGTGATTAAGGATGTGGGTGGTTTTCTGAGGCAGGCTATGTGGAGGAGGAAAGATTTTCTGGAATTTAAGCCTATTGGCGATTCTATGGTTAGTGGCTCCCCCTGTATTAACTGATAATTGATAACTGTTTAGGGTTGGACGGTGCAGAGAAAGCTTATAAGTTTATATGCTTTAAAATGTTTGATGTCTGATGTCTATGTATGTATATTTTTGTGGCTTTGCTGGCAATAACATATTGTTACGTTTAATAAATTTTAAAAAATTCAACTAAAAAAGGGACTTGACCTCCCTTCCAGATGCACTTAGTCTTATGGAATTTTTGGTTCCTACTTATCTTTGAGACTTCTGTTCCTCTATCAAATTGGTTTGAAACTGGCTTGCACAATCACAACTTGCTAAGGACATGTGCGCGCGCACACACAGGCACCCTTTTTTTCATAGGAAATTAGGCTAAAAATGCCAATTTGTATTTGTCTAAGGTTTAACAAAGCTTTTTTCTTTTTCTTTTTTTACAAAACACACTTTCGGCCACGTTCTCAGTGTCAAATATTTATGTTAAACAAGAGATCACTTAGGCAGCAATCCCAAAAATACAAGTAATGCCATTCCCATGGAGTTGGAAAATAAGAAAAAAGAGTTGGCGTAAGAAAAATAATTCAAATTTCTATCACACAAGATTATAGCATCCACTTTAAGCTTTCAGTGTCGAACACTACCATGGATTCAATCATTTTGTTTACAAAAATAAAAACCTGAGCTTTACTTCTACTCTTCTTCTATCTACTACTCATTTCCCCCCACTAAATCTTCCTCACCCACTTCCCTCTCAATTTCCATTGATAACGTCACCATCCAGCCTGTTCCACAGGTACATAGCCCTGGATGCATCTTCTCCTCCCTCCTCTTTGCACCTCAGATCCAGTCTGTTGCTAAATCCTACAGCTTCTCTTTGAATACCATTACTAAACTTTGGCCCTTCCTTACTGCTTCCACTTCCAAAACTGTAGCCCATCTCTAGTCATCTTGTCATGACTGCTGCAATGTTCTTCTTAGTGACATCCCTTCCCTACCCTCCCACGACCCTTTCACTTCTGTTCGACACTTCACTGCCAAGGTCATTCATCCATCTCACCACTGCTCTGATCATGTTCTAGCCCTTCGCTGCTCCCTTCAGTGGCTCCCTTTCCCCTTTCACATTCAGTGCAAGTTCCTTGTTTTTACCTTAAAGGCTCTTCATGGCCTTGCTCCACCCTACCTTTCTGGCTACATTTCCTCCTCCTCTGCCACCACTCCCCTGCCCATGTCTTCTGCTCCATGAACAGTGGCAAAACCACGATCTCTCAGATGGATGGTCACTTTCCTTTGTTGACGGGTGATGGTGGTGGAAGAAATAGGAGGAGGGCAATAGCTGACAGAACAAGGAGAAAAATGAATGGGGTGGAGACACTGGCCTTGAATGGAGGAGGGGGAACCTGCCCAGGCTCTCCTTGGTTACACCCCTGTCTGGAACGTCTTTTCCCCATCTCCCATGCTGCCCATATGCTTAGAATGTTCTCCCTGAAAACATTAATTCTGCTTCCTCTGTACCAGACTTCGAATCCCTTCTGAAAAGTCACCTCTTCCATCAGGTTTCCTCTACTGTTTCTCATTCAGGGTTCCCTTCTCCTCCTAATATGTGTATCCCAATGTATCCTCATTTCCCCCTCTCCCTTGCAAAGGCGTAGTTACAACAGGGACAGGCGGTGAAGTTGCACTGGGGCCCAGGAGCCTGGGAGGCTCAAGCTCCCATGTACAGCTGTGCCCCCTGCTGCTGGAAAGGGTAGGTCAGTTGGGCCCCATTTTGTCTTCTTCACCAGGGCCCATTCAAACTTAGCTATGCCTCTCTTCCCTTGTCTATCTTAGCTTGTATGCCCCTCCTGGTGGCAGGGCCATGTCTAACAATTGTCCAATGCCAAGTACGTTGGTGGCACTAGATAAATACTTTGTGATAATGATAATACTTTGGTCATTCTGGCATGGATCTATTGATCTAGGTGCTTATCGCTGGGTTGCCAATGTTTGCAATTGTACTCAGAGCATTAGAGGGTTAAATCTTAGAATTTGCATTAAATTGTGATAACACGAACTTACATGTTGTAAAAGAAGTTTTTAGCCCTCTGAATTGTGGAGAAAATCACAGAATCATAAAGGTTGGAATTGACCCGAGTGGCCATCTGGTCTAATCCCCTGCTCTATGTCAGGATATCCCTTTCAACAGCATCTGAAATTGTTATAAATGTGATGGCAAGGACCTCTAAAAGATCAAAAACTAACTAACCAAAAGGACACCAAATTATTTTTAAAAAATAAATTTAAAAATTACAGAGTCAGTTGACTAGCAGCAGCAGGCCACTTTTGTAGTATTGTACACAACAACATTCCTGCTTAAAATGAACCCCAACATTATTTCCTGTCAGGACTAGCTAGATGCAACATACTACTACTGCTACTAGTACTTTTATTTTTTTACACCATTTCATTCCCCCACCACCACCAAACGGTGCTCTAAGCGTTTCACAAGCCATAAGATATATTAAAACAACATAAAATCAATATAAAAACAATTTAAATGAGGATGCTCAAGATGGATGACAAAATACATTAAGGGGAACCAGCAGTGGATCCTAAAAGAATTAAGTCAGTCTTCAGGTGCATTTTAATGGTAAGGAGGGAGGAACTTATGAACATCTGAGAGGAACATAATGTCCTATAGATCAATATTCTCCTACAGATTCATCCATGTTGAATCTATAGGATATAAGGAGCTCCCTGAGTCAGACCAATGGTCCATCTTAGCCCAGTATTGTCACAACCTGACACGGAAGCAGGGTTTCAAAGCCAGCTTTCCATGGTCTCTGCCAGAAGAGTCATCCAGGCCTGCTACCTGAGACCCTCCAGGATTGCCAAGAGTAGCCTCACCCAGGCCTACTACCAGAGGTCCTTAACTGGAGATACTGGGGATTGAACTTGGGACCTTATACATGCAAAGTATGCACCCTACCACCTGAGCCATGGTCCATCCCTGGTGGATACCAATGGTACCGTTGGGTTCAGCAGCCACAGAAACAAACAGCATTTCAGACCAGAAACCAATAGTGTCGCCTTTTAAAAAGCTTTATAATGCTATCTTACATTATAGTGCCATCTTATAGTGTGATCCTTTCCACTAACAGTAACTCCATCAACCCTAAATTTCCTCATATAGTAGGCAGGAACTTGGCAATTACATCAAGTTAGTCACTGTGTGCACATGTAGTATGTCTTCTTCAGCACTACAGCAGTTGGCAGCACTGTCAGTCAGACTAGTTTTTGTCAGCCAAGAGGATAAAATAAAAACCTCAATGGGCTGAAGATCCCAAATCCCTTGCAACTAGGAGGCGAGAAAAGTAGGGCCTTCCTCAGTAACTCCTCCAATAGCAATTTCAGGCAGATTTGTGTTTGCTTGTTTTTAAACAAACAAGCAAGCAAGAAAAATACAAGAAACATTTAAGGACCATTGTGGGATTTTGTCCATTATCTCTCCACCTTTTCAGGTGCCACTTGTGTATTAACTGTTTTTCGTCTCTCGTTGACTTCAAGAGTGGACTGTACAAGGTGCAACACATCCCTCAAGCTTTGTACAAGATGGCTCCAAAGGACAGTAAACTTTCAAAGTGACATACATTTGTACAATATTTATTCTATCAAGGGACTGAGGAAACAAATAATTATATTGATATTCTTCAAAAGCATAGTGTCACAATAGCTTTCTCTTATCTACCACACTGCAACAGAACTTCTTACAGAAAATAAATAGACTCTAAAACTATTTACAAATTTGCATTTTTAACTGTAGGCATAAGTTGCCTGTTTGTTTATACATTTGTTAAATATAATTTATAAACTAAGAAGTTCAGACATTCATGTTAACAGAGCACTGTAATTTAAGAATTGTAAAGTTATTGAATTTGGTTTGGTTGTTAAGGTGCTCAACATGGTGATAAAATGGGCAAGAAATCCTTTATAGTTGAAAATAAAGCAAAATAAAGTTCTTTGGGGAAAAAATGACCAAAAAGTAAAAACGGGGAATTTTATTTTGAATTAATCTTTTATTTGATTGCACCGTTTGTGATTTAAATATACCATTGGGGGGGGGGGGGGGGTAGGAGATCTTCCCATGTTTGCTAAAGTATGGGCACACAACTCAAAGTTTAATGGTTAATTTCTTTAGACCTTGATGAACTCTAAAGACTCAAGAGAACACTGAATTAATTCTCTGCATGCAATTTATAGGAGGACATCTGTGTTACTTTGAATGCTTCTTTATTTCACCTGTACTTGTTTGGAACCCTGGCAACCCCTTTAGAAATAAATAAATTGAAAGAGATTAAGAACAGTTGGGGTTATTCTGGCAGTAAGGCAATTTTTGCAATCCACCAAGGACTCTGGGTTATTTTAGTAATTATGCTCTTCCATTTTCTCTTTCAGTTAAGCATATGCTATTTTCCTGTTGAAAATGCTACATTAAAATGCAGATTATTCAGAAAGGTACAGCTATTTGGTAACCTTTTAAAATACATGGCCAGTCACTGATTTTGATATTCATGAAACACTTATTATTGTATAAATATCACTCATTCTTTGGCATTCCTTTGCAATTTTGCAATTAATTAGCATGGTATTATTTTCAAATATTAGCCTTCAGGAAGAAATCAATTTTTCTTGGACTGGTCTCTAGGTTCTACTTTAAGAGCGTTTTTTATATTCTGAACACATCAAAATAGCAGAATCTCCAGTCAGATACTAAGTGGGATTCACTGAAACACAATGTTAGTTCTAATGGATGGATGATTGTGTTTGGTCTTTTGAAACTTTGAAGTATAGGTAAGTCTTGATCACACAAATTAATAAATCCTAAAGCTGGAGTTAACAATAACCATTACACCCAAATTCTGCAGCTTAGACCAGCCAATTTTTCAAAAGGTCAGGTTGTGAACTGGAGAAGATCAGGGAGGTCCACCGCATAGCTTTGTTGCCAGGCATCTCTCGTCTGGATTGTTGCAGGCATTTATTAGTATTCGTCAGCAGACTCAACAAAGCAAACAAGAAATTCAAGCACGAATAATAAAATGAAATGCTGCTATATAACCCTTTGTCATTCAGCAAATATGGGACTTTTTAGCTACATTGTTCCTAAACCTGGGTTACTACTTTAATTTTTCTCCACAGTGCTGACTGAATGAGTATGCATGTGTGTTAAATGCAGAGCTCCCTTAACAACTTCAGGACTGCCATTTAATCTGTTGGTAGATGGACCATTTCCTGTGGGAACTCTAGCTATGATTTCCAGATCCACCAAATAAATCTCAGATTAAGATTCCAAATGAAACCTGCCTTTGGCAGATAAAAAATGTCAAGATGGATATAAACAGTAAAATTATAAATTATCTAGGTGTTGCACGATGACTTGATGTGCGTTTTTTGTTTACACTTTCCCTGATATCACAACTATACAAGGCATTCATCAAATGTCACACTTTCATAATATTGGAGGCATCATTAAAACTGTTTGGCTAAGGACCTTGAAGTGTTTAAGCAGTAGCTCAAAAGTATATTTGTGCAAAGTAGAAGAATAAATTTACATATCAGCAGCAGCTCATAAGGGATGGGTAAATATTCTGTTTATCTCTCATTGTAATTCAGGTTAGTTTAAATACAGGGTTTCAGGATATCATTACAGCCTATATGGAGTTATTACATAATTTCCAAACACAGTGACTGGTAGAGGGGTTTTTTCAGACACACATGTATTTATGTTGTTTTGGAAAACATAAAACAGGGTAAAGTAAATCTTCCCGTATCATTTTCCTGTTGTTACTCTGAGCTAGACAATCACATTTCTTTTATATGTGCCCTCCCCAATTATCCAAATATTATCTAAAATTTGCTTTTATCTGGAGCAGGGTCATGTGTCCTGATGACCATTAATTACACTGGAAAGTCCCTCTAATACCCAAATTTTTTCATGTATTAACATTTGGATAATCAAAGTTGTACTGTAGTTAGAATTATAAAGCAAAACAGAAATACTGAAAACAAAAGCAAACTACCTGCTAAAAGAGTTAAGTCCTTAAAAACATTATTTTAAGTCTCCACCATAAAAAGTAAAGGTCATTTTTCGAAACAGCCAATAAAAATCAAAAAGAGAAACCAAACTATTAAAGATGCAGGTGAAGTCTCCAATGCTGGTCTCCAACGTGCTCCCCCAGAGAACAAGGACTGCTTTTTTAATGAAATTTTGTGTTATGTCTTTGCTCAACTTACCTGTGCAAATGCAGGTCTGTCCTGATCTTAAGCTTCCTACTGCTTTGATAACAAAATACTATCAATGAAGGTTTCCAAAGAAGGAAACAACCCTAAATCTTTGAATACTTAGAATAATTCTTCTAAATAAGATTTTAAAGAATAGTATAAAGGATTCTAACCAACCAGAAACTAGTATTTGAGATTTGTCTCAGTATTGAGAAAGGGCAGAATTTGTACCCTTTATTAGTGTTAACTGAATGCCAAATTTCAAAGGCTAAAATATTTTAAAGTGAAACTGTCGTTTTAAGGCATGTGTTCTCATCCTTTAACAAAATTACTTTTCACACTTAAACAGCACTTTAAGTTTACAACCTGTTGCATAAGTTTTAACAAATTAGTCTCTCTTCTCCCTTCCCAGCCTGCAAACACTTTCAAACTAAAGGATTCAACGTAAGTCTGGGGGGCAGTGGGGTAGAGATTTATAAATGTGGAAGAAACATTGTTTGGAGGACAAAAAGTGGAATAGTTAAACTTCTAAACAGAAGAACTAAAATGAATTCATTTACTCCCCACCCCCATTCACTTTTAACTCCTTTCTGCTCTCAGATTCTTGTAAGGTGCTCCGTTCCACATTCTTCACCCCAAGATGTTCTTGTTTACCTCTCTGTGTGCACTGTTGCCTTGTTGCTATCCCTCCCCTTTCCCTCATCTCTCTCTCCCACTGTGCTGTTTATCCTCCTCCCACTCCTTTTTGATTTGAATTATGCAGGCACTAGAGTGGGTTTACCTTCACTAAACTGGAAAAGAGGAAAGTGGCTCTCTCCCCTGCTGATGTCTGTGAAGTGACAAGAGTGGAGAGGAACATGATGATGGGAGTTCTCTTCTGTCTCCATGCAGCCACTGTAGTTTGGGTGCAAGGGGGGGAAGCTTCCGATTCCACCTTCACAAAAGTACTATTTATTTTGAAGTACCAGCTCTGTACTTGCACAATTTCCAAGTCAAATCCCAAACTTCAGTTTATGACCAAATGTACCAAGTGGCAACTCAGGATAGGGAACATGAAGCTGCACAAAACTTGACAGATTTGAGGTGCGGTTAAAACTTGGAAGGAGATGGAGGTGTTGTGGCTGATGAAGGATATGTAAGATTCCCTGGGATTAATAAATTGAGTAGATGGATGCTGGAATGCCCGTTTGGGAATTGGAGGATTTGTAGAGGCCTAGATGAAGGGATTCTTGGGTACCTATCTGGGTAAGGTAGATTCTAGGGTAACTATCTGGGTGCAGCTGCAGTCTAGGAGGGGGAAACAGGTTCTGTATGATAGGTTGGTTGCTGGGATTGCACTGGAAGGGAACTGGGACAAGGGACTCAGGATGTCATGTGGGGCAAAGGACTGCATGGCAGCATGCACTCTTATTGGGGCGGGGGTCAAAGGGTGAGTATGTGGAGGACCTGGGGCTACTATTGAAACCTCTCAACTGTCAAAAAAATTGATGAGTGCTTTGATGCATTTACTACTACTATGAATTATGTAGTAATTCAATGGGAACATACAGATCTGAAAATTGGGAACTGAGATGGGTTGATTTTCACATTCTTTGGTTTTCAATGAGAAATGACTTCAATGGGAATCTTCTCATTGTCTTCAATGGAAATGGGAAACCTCCCTCACCTCCATTCCCCAGGACCCACTCCCGTCCTCGGAAGATGGGGGTGGGGATCCATGTTCCTAACACCCCTACTCCCCATGGCCTGACTTTACCCCTACTCCACAGGGCCCCCTGCACTTACTGCTGCTGGTCTAGTTTTGGAGGATGGGGGTGAGGAGGAGCTGCCAGCTCCTCTGCTGCTGGGTGGTGACGGGAACTAGGCCTTCTCTACTGCGGGGCGGTGGAGAAGACCCGGCTGCTTGGTAGGGGAGCTGGCTCCACAACCCGGCAGGGGAGTAGGCCCAGCCACCCCTCAACAGATCCAGCTCCTCTGCTGGGCAGCTGGGCTTTCTCCCCTACCAGGTGGTAGTATAAGGCAGTGAGGGAGGCTGCCTCTTCTTTTTTGAAGCAGCAGCTCTACGCATGTGCAGAACAGCTGCCCTCTTCCAAAATGGCACCATGCCAGGTTGCATGTAGTACCTGACAATGGAACCTGGCATGCCTGCTTCCATGTAGTACCTGACAATGCTAAAACCTCCTGTTTCAACTTGAATTTGGTAAAAATTGCATCAATCTAAAGCTGGTATTTTAATAACTCAGCTCACCACCAATACCATGCTTAATAGAAAACTGGCCCGTAAAGTGAAGGGTAAAGATGGGCTAATTTTATGGTCTGGATGTTTTCTTAAGGCTTATAAGAGATTATAAGAGTCTTATATAAAAAAAGAAAAAACAGTTCCAGTTAAAACTATGGAGGAAACTGGCTTCCGCAGTGGAAGAAAAGAACTCAAATTTTGGAAATTAATAAAACACGTGTGGGTCTCAGGTTCCCGAGCAGAAGAGGTTTCAGTTCGAGTTGGCAAATGGGAGTTGTATTATGGAGCTATCTTTTCTAAACCTGTGTTGCAAATTGCTGATCCCCTTCGATATACGTTAGAATCGCTACCATTGTGGGATCTAGTAGCCCCCGCTGAAGTTAGCCAAATGATCTCTCATCTAAAAACAAATAAAGTCCCGGGAAGCGATTTTATTCCCGCTGATCTTTTAAAAGGGAACATCGACTGGTGGAGCCAAGTATTGGCCTTGCTGTTTACACGAATAAATGACACAGGGAAAATCCCAAAAGCCTGGTTAGAAAGCATTATAGTTCCTATATTTAAAAAGGGTAGTTTACATGATCCAATGAACTATCGCCCTATAAGCCTCCTGAGTGTGGTGGGCAAGTTGTACACTAGGTACTTATTGACCAGAATCCTTGAATGGATTGACCAGGAAAATCTTATTGGGTTGGAGCAGGCAGGCTTCAAAAAAGGGGTGTCAACAGATCACATTTTAGTGATTGATCAATTAATTTCCAAATATGTACATTTACAGCATAGATCAAGTTTATTTTTTTGCTTTGTCGATTTACAAATGGTCTTTGAATCAGTATGTCGGGAAAGATTATTCGTAAAACTGAGCAAATACTGTATGACCCCAGATTATTACTTTTGATACAGGCAGTACACTCTAATATTTCTCTGAGGGGGAGCGTAAACAGAATGGGTGCTCTTTCAGGCCCTGTCGACGTCAAGTGGGGCATCAGACAGGGATGTTTATTGGCTCCCATTCTGTTTAACTTATATTTAAATGATATGAGAGAGGCTCTTGAGAATTCAGCCCATCATCCGGTGGAGGTCGGGGGCCATAAAATATCTACCCTCTTGTATGCGGATTATACAGTTCTGATTGCTAGGACACAGATTGGTTTAAAGAGGCTAATGGGGGCCTTTAGTGAGTATTGTAAGAAAGAATACCTAAGGATAAATTATGGTAAGACAAACGTCCTGGTGGTCAGTAACTGTTGGTTGCAGCATAGGTGGTTCCTGGGAGATAACAAAATTGAGCAGGTTTCCCATTATAAATATCTAGGGGTCATCATTTCAGCAGTCCTGAACTGGAACGCCCATCTTAAAGCAGCCAGAGCAGTGGTAAGGGCTACGGGGCAGGGTATTGCCAGTTTCTACTGGAATATATGGGACAGATTGTTTAAACCAGCTCAGATACTAATTAAGGCAAAAATGATTCCACAACTGTTATATGGGGCTCAAATCTGGAGTGTGGATAAGCTAAAAGATTTAGAGGTAGAACAAAACAAAATGCTTCAACTTATCTTACATGTCCCCCAATCTACCCCAGCGGTTCTTTTAAGAGTGGAGTCAGGTACTAGCCATATTTCAATGTATGCTAAACTTGCAATCATAAAATATTGGTTGTGTTTAAATCGGATAGCATCCAATTCTTTGGCAAGCCAAATTGTTGGTTCAGCGGCAGGCAAATGGATGGAATCGATAAACAAAATTCTGGAATCCTTGGGGTTTTCTGTGCCTATGTCCTGTCTTTTCCTTTTGTCAAGATATGGCCTGAGATTAAAACCTGTATTTTTGATCAGGAAATGCAATATGAACAGAACAGGAACAATTGGGATTACAGAAAGTTTCTCACCTGAATAAGAAAATAGTGATTCCATCCCAAAGGAGACAGTTATCTGGCTGATCTGAGGATGTGTAACACAAGGATAGCTCTAACCTTGGCCAGATTAAATGTATTTCCATCGGCGGTAGTGGAGGGTAGACTAAAAGGTACCCCGCGGGAGGAGAGGTTTTGTCCGGCTTGTAGCAAGATACAACACAAATGTATAGAATCGATGGCTCATATTTTATTAATCTGCCCTCCGCACCAGGTGTAAGATTAATTTCTTCATAGTGATATGGATTATACAGTGTACTCAAATGTGACAAAGTTCTTAACCCTTGTACTTAATTTAAAAAGGAATTCTAATGGAGAGAATTAAGTTTTATGGGTAGTTTAAATAGTTAAATTTGGCGAATGGGGAAACCTGTGGAATTTGTGGGACCAATGCAGCTTTGCTCCCTGAGGGTTGTAGAAATAGCTGCTGGACATATGATGTGGTCCTTGGGTGACTTTTAATTTTATGTTGACTGTAATAATCTGTTTATTTTAACATTTTTCTATTTCTATTGCATTCTATTGTATTCTATTTTATTTTATTTTTCAATGGCCTAGTGGCTACGTAAATAAAAACTATTATTTACTTACTAATAGAAAACTGTTGCCCAAAGCACTAAAGCTATCTTCCATGCCAGGTTGCAGAGTGGCCAAGCCTTCTCTGTCGCCCCGCAGCAGAGAAGGCCCAGTGGCCTGGCAGCAGAGTCGGCACCCGCTGCCACCCAACAGCAGGGGTGGCGCCCCACCAGCAGCAGAGCCAGTGGCCCCTCCTCACCCCCATCTTCCAGACTCAGACCAGCTGTGGTAAGGTGCAAGGCCCCGGAGCTAAAAACCCTGGAGACTCCATAATTGCACAGACAAGTTAGAGACTGTAAAATCCATATTCATCTGGGTAGCAATAACTCCTTAACAGGCCAAGATAGCTTAGCTAGCTAGTCAGTGCCATAATGGGGCCTGGATGCAAGAGTTTCTGGCTCCCAACCCCATGTTCATATTGATTCAATGGATGTATGCTGAATTCATGTAGGAGCAGAGCAGACTCTCCTCAATGGTTAAGTATTTCTTTGCAGTTCTATATCAGGATTTCCACATTATGTTTTGCTCTGTGTGGTAATAAAACAACATTTGTCACAATACTGGTATAATAATGTGATGGAATCCAATCCCCCTCTTCTTCTAAGTACTTCTTTATTTTAGGTGACAAGAGAGAAGATGGGCAGCGGATTGTTTGTTTGATTGTAACTTGCGTGGAAAAAGTACCAAGTGTATGTAACTATTTGCCCTACTTTATGTATAGCTTCAAAATGTACATAGTTGAACACATGAAAATCAGAGTTGGTCAGAAAGTGTTATTAGATAACATTCACATAATCACAAAGTTGTCCTCCCCCCCAGGTGGTTCTATGTTCAGAAATTTAAAAATTCCAGTTTTCAGTCAATATATTTATTTTTTGCTAACAAGAACAAAGATTAATTTAAACTCAGAATTCAGGAGCTATAGTCCAGTTTCTTTGCTGAGAGCTGTGTTATCCAGAGAAGGAATAATTCCAGAATATTTTACACCTGTAATTCTCCACTGACTCCATGTCTAATGGAGTATACGGCAAGGCAGCTGTTTGGTTTGTGCCAGGAATAGAAACATTTTCCCTTCCAGGCCACTATGAAAATTAGTAAAAGTTGCAAGGACCACTCTGAAGTTTGGGGCAGGGGTGGTTGGGGTGTGCTCCGTATTGGGAAAGGAAAGGGAGAGTCTAGATCATGGATCTGCGCCATGGATCCATCCCATATCAGGAGCCAACCCTGCTCTCTTCGTCTAAACTCACTCTTTCAGTCCCTCACTCACATTTAAGGTAGAAACTGGATTCAGATCCAGGAACTGGAAAGGGGCCAAATAAAATTTGGCCCTGAGGTTCCCCACCACTAGTCTGTGCCACAGGTATGTGTATGGGTGCAAGCAGAACACTCAGAGAAGAATTGTGGGTGACTTCAGAAGTGACGAATCCAGGATTCACCAAGCCTGAACTACACTCAAACGCGGCTCGGGTTGTGGTGAACGTCTGTTTGCTACCCACCAGATGTTCACCACAGTCAAACACGGGCCGCGTTTGCATTCACCACACTTCTGGACCCGAGGACACGAGTGGGTCCAGAAGTGTGGTGAATGGCCACCATGGCAGGGGTGACTGAATTGTCACGTCTGTTCACTTACCCCTGCCGGTGGTGGAATCCATTCCCCCCCAACCGCAGTGGCGAGTGCGGCCGGATTGACCGCTCTCGCTGCCTGTCTGGCGGGGGGAGGGCCGGTGCAGAACGCAGGGGCGGGGCCGTGCCCCCTTTGCGATCCGCGGTTCCCCGACAGACGTTACGGCGGGCCCCATTCACCATGAGCCGTGGTTCGCCGCTTCTCACGGCCCGGGGAGAAGCGGCGCACGTCTGTTGGTGCGCCCCTTCACCCCGGGCTGTGGTCCAAAGGAGGACACGCATGCTCTGCTATCTAACCACCATGGAAAATTCAGAAAGTGCTCAGCGCTTACTTTCTAAGTTTTCTATTTGGCCATTTTACGGAGAGTTTTAAAAGGAAAGTTTATATATATATACACATTTTTTTAACTGAACCATAACTATGGCTTGACTAGTGTTTCTTCATTATTATGCAACGTGTGGGTGTTATCAGACATGATGGTACTGCGGGTGGCCACACTTTGACCCACATGGCCACCCGCAGTGCCATCCCATTTGAAAAGTCCCACCAGATGTTACCCCAGGCTGGATCCAGGGGTTCCACAGGCTATGGCAGTTTTTAGCCCAGGCTGTAACGAACGTCCATTGTCAAGTCACAGCCCAGCCTAAGTACTGCTGTGGCCTGGGGAAGCCACCTCCGGAGCGGGGTAGAGCAAACCATCAAGTTTGATAGTCTGCTCTACCTGACCTTGGTCTGGGTCTGGGGTTGCTTCGGGTGGGCGCAGAAGCCTTGTAGGCTGCCATACCCACCCGTCAGGGAGGCAGGTGGGCCACATTCAGCAGTGGGAGGGGTAAGCGGGGCTATGTGAACTCACATCCACACGTCACCCTGACCTGACCTAGACCCTGGCGCGGTGCGCAACTGAGGGCGTCCAGGGCAATGCCCTTCCTGTGCCTTCTGCCCTGCTGCGCCCACACAGCCTTACCTGTGCCAAGAAAGAAATGAGTCCGACTCCTTTGTCCACTTTGACCCTCTGTGGGGTCACAGAACTCTTGTTGGGGCCCCAGCAGCTATCGCTCCAGCCCCCTCCTTAGGAAGGAAGGGGTTCATGCTCCTCTGTTTACATTTGTCAGATCACTCTCTCCCAGCCAGGCCCCCTCCAGAATCCAGTCCCTCCTCCAGGCTGGAGAGGGGGGCGGGACTGGCTGGGAGAGAGTGAGCTGACAAATGTAAGCTGATCAAGCTGCAGACGGTGATGGAGTCCCATGAGGGACAAACCTAACAGGAACACACTCAGGCAGCAGGGGGAGCCATCCAAGCGCGTGTACAGGAAACTGCAGTTTCCCAGCCAGCCAGAGAGGGCAAGCTTTCATTGAGCCCTATGGGCTCAATTTTAAACAGCGCCTGGACGTTGAATGCAAACGCCCAGGCGATTTTGCGCCTGTACGTGCTGGATCCTCATGGCTGGGGCAGGCAGGCAGCACTGTTTTTTTGTGAGGAGGACACGCATGCTCTGCTGGCTACGTGCATTTGCATCTCCACCATTTTGTGGAGTGCACAATGACTGTCCTGGCGTGGCTGGAGCGGAGCGGAGGGGACTCTCCCAGACGGATTCCTGTTGCGTGACGTGGGGTGATTAGTATTAAATTGAGGGAGGATGTGAGACTGGGGGAAATGAGGCCAGGTTTTTTTTGGGGGGGGGGG
>QEPC01014119.1:1315756-1381378 GCA_003113815.1 Sphenodon punctatus | reverse complement strand
TGCAACGTGCGTCATAGGGGGCGGGGCCTGGAGGAACATTACAGCTGGGATCTATAAAGGCACCGGCGGGGCATCAGATCCCCGCCGGTAATCGCTGAGAGAAGCTGGCCCCTTTGCCCTTGCCTTCATTGAAAGCTAAGTTGTTGTTTGAGAGATTGTATTGTTGTATGGTGCCTTGCCCTTGCTCCCTTTCCTAAGTTCCTGTTCTTCCTCAAGTGGTATTGTGTGTTGCTGTTTGTGTGTATCCCCCCACCTCTGCTTGTTGGGTCCCCCTCCGCTGCGTTTGGACCTTCCCTTACCTCGATCACCTCCTGGACATTTCCCCATCTCCCTTCCCTTTCCTATACTCCCTTCCTCCCGCTCCTTACCCCTGGCCCTAGTTCCCCTTGCTCCTGCACCTGGATCACCCTTCCTCCCCTGGTACTGCACCGTGGGGGTTTGGGTTCCTCGTTCCCTTGGTCCTCTCTGCAAGCTTGTGTGTGCAGTTGACCCCCTCGTTTCCTCCTCTTTCCTTGGTTGGCAAACTCTCTCTCCGCCCCTGTGATGATAAGGGTTGCCTCGCAGAGTCCGAGGAAAGCCCACCCAATATCCTGAGGGAAATTCCGGGAGCCTCTTCTTTATCGGAGAGAGATCGCCACCCCTTAGAATACAGCTTAGTGGGCCCCAGCCCACCGTGCGTCCCACTTTCCTGCCCCTTTATCCCATCCCTTCCTTTCCCCCCCCCCCTAACAGAATTACCAGCATTTAAATCCCTTTCCGTATGGAGTCCTCGGAATCTGCCCACTATATCCAGGAGCTAAATTGGGCAGACCAATGTTTGGCCATGGAGGTGCAGAACCTCAAGAAACAAAATCAAGAGCTCCAGGAGCAGAACCAATTCCTGCAAGAAGCCCTGGGGGCAGTGGGGGTAACCAGGGACGTTTCTTTTGGGAGCCCCTCTCTTTCTCCTATGGCACCACCTGGGCAGGTCCTACCTATCCTGGGTCCCCGGGAGCCTAAGGCCTCTAGGCCTGACAAATTTTATGGGGATAGGCGAGCATGTCAGGGGTTCTTGGCTCTATGTAGCCTGGTCTTCCAAACCCAACCCCTTACCTACAGGACCGATCAAACAAAGATTGCCTTCATAGTCGGGTTACTGGGAGGGGTGGCCCTGTATTGGGTTACTCCCCTCCTAGCTTCCAATGATGCAATCTTACAAGATTATAATGGATTTATAAAGCAATTTAAATCTTTGTTTGAGTATCCCCATCGAGCCAGAGAGGCCGAACATGCTATTCTCCATATCAAACAAGGAAAGTCCCCACTGCTAGACTATGTCACGCGCTTTTGCTGTCTGTCCTTTGATGTTGGCTGGGATGACGCTGCACTTTGGGTATTATTCCGCCAGGGATTAACAGACGAAATCAAAGACCAGTTGGCAGGGGCCTCAACCTCCCCCTCTACCTTGGATGACTTGATCACACTAACTATCCAAATAGATGATCGGTTGATGGAGAGGAAACGCGAACGACAGCAGGAAGAGAATAAGGGAGAAGGTCCCTTAAAAATCAGTGCGTTCTACGCTGTCGGGAAACGTCAAAGACCGGGATGGACAGGGGGCCTCCCGGTAACTTCCCTATTCCCCAGCGATTCAACTAACAAGTCGCAGACTACCCTTCGACAACTGTTTGTACCCATGTGGGTACATTTAAATTCAACAACCTCACGGATCGTAAAAACCCTGGTAGACTCAGGTGCCTCAGGCAACTTTATGGACCTTACTTTTGCCTGGGCCTGTGGGATCCCGTTCCAGCTGAGGCCCCGAATAGAAACAGTCCAAACTATTGATGGTTCCCAGATCGCTTCAGGTCCAGTACGGGAATGCACTCCACCGTTGAAATGCCTGGTGGGCCCGCATCACGAGGTTATTCAATTCGATCTTATTACCTCACCTTTATTCTCTGTGGTTTTAGGCCTTCCCTGGCTCTGCCTTCACAATCTCACCATCAACTGGGTACTTAGGAGCCTTTGTTTTGATTCTAAATACTGTCAAGAAGTCTGCTCCATTTCAGTTCCTACCCTGGCCCCTACACAGCTCGGGGCTACAACAATGGTTCCCCCTCCACCGATGACCCAAATTCCCCTCGTGTATAGAGACTTCGAGAGTGTGTTCAACAAACAAGAGGCTGCTGAACTGCCCCCACATCGGCCCTACGATTGCCCCATTGAACTCCTTCCCGAAGCAGAACCCCCGTACGGACGAATTTATAACCTGACCCTGGGGGAAACAGAAACCTTACGACAATATATCAAAGATAACCTACAGAAGGGGTTTATCAGACGTTCATCCTCCCCTGCGGGAGCCCCCCTCTTCTTTGTGCCCCAAAAAGAGGGCGACTTACGTCCCTGCATTGATTACCATGGCCTTAATAGCCTTACGGTAAAGAACCGGTATCCTCTAGCACTTATCCCCGAGCTGCTAGGGAAACTAAAGGGAGCTCGGATTTTTACCAAGTTAGACCTTAGAGGGGCGTATAATCTTGTTCGCATTAAGAAAGGGGATGAATGGAAAACTGCCTTCCGAACTCGTTTCGGACATTTTGAATATTTAGTAATGCCCTATGGACTAGTTAACGCGCCGGCCACCTTCCAACATTTTATAAATGATATTTTTTTCGTGATTTGTTGGATACATTTCTTGTAGTGTATTTGGACGATATATTAATATTTTTGCGTAATCCACAAAAACATGTTAAGCATGTACAAACAGTACTTCAACGCTTGAAATCCCAGAAATTGTATTGTAAACTAGAAAAATGTTTATTTCATGCTACAGTAGTACCTTTCTTAGGATTTATTGTCTCAGCTCAGGGGATCCAAATGGACCCAAACAAAATCTCAGCAATTCATAAGTGGCCAGCCCCCTCTTCCGTCAAGGCGCTACAACGATTCCTCGGCAGTACCAATTACTACCGTCAATATATCAACAATTACGCCGATACCACAGCTCCATTAACACATTTTTTAAAGAAAGGCTCCATGTATCGATGGTCAGAACCCCAACAGCAAGCCTTCCTACAATTGAAACGGGCATTCCTAACAGCTCCCTTGCTTCAACATCCTGATGTTGCCCGGCCTTTTATTGTCGAAGCCGACGCTTCCGTTAGAGCCATCGGAGCCATCCTCACCCAAAAACTTGAGGGCCACCAACAGAGGCTACCTTGTGCCTATTATTCTCGGCAACTTTCCTCCGCGGAGCGAAATTATACTATATTGGACAAGGAACTATTGGCCATAAAAGCGGCATTTGAGGCATGGAGACACTTTCTAGAAGGGGGACCTTACCCCATCTTAGTGTTAACCGATCACAAAAATTTAACATATCTCCAAACCGCCCGTATTACCAATGGACGACACGCCCGATGGGTGTTATTCTTTGCCCGCTTTTGGTTTAAGATTCAGTACCGGCCTGGTCCGGAGAATACAATGGCCGACGCTCTCTCCCGATGTGAAGAGGTAACCGACACCCCAAACCTGCTCCACGCACCTGTATTATCCCCGGGGGTATTTGCAGCTACCCTTCCTTGGATACAAGACCTACAAAAAGAGAGTGTGCGTATTAATTCCAATACCTTGTCCACCCTTTGAGATGGGCTACAATACCATAAGGGACGGGTGGTAGTCCTTCCGCGTTATAGGCCACAAGTACTCTGGGCCTATCACGACTCCCCCTTGGCAAGACACCCTGGAATGAAACGCACACTCACCCTCATACAGAGGAACTTTTGGTGGCCCCACGTTCAACAAGAAGTAGAACAGTATGTAAGCGGCTGTTCAACCTGCGCACAGACCAAGTCTCCTCGTCATCTCCCAGTGGGCCTCTTACAATTAACCCCTATTCCAAAGGGACCATGGCAACGAATAGCCATGGATTTCATCATAGGACTCCCCGTGTCTCACCATTGTATCACAATCCTCGTTATCGTGGACTACTTTACAAAGATGGGTCATTTCATTCCACGTGTAGGTCTTCCAACTGCCACAAAGACCGCAGCACTTGTAATAAAAGAAATTGTCCGTCTCCATGGTACTCCATGAGAAATCACCTCAGACCGGGGGTCCCAATTTACCTCGCGGTTTTGGAGGGCGTTTTGCAATCTCCTGGGAGTAAAAATTCAAACCACCACCGTGTATTATCCCCAAGCTAACGGGCAAGTAGAGCGGGTGAACCAACACATAGAACAATATCTTAGCTGTTTCTGCAATTATCTACAAGATGATTGGGTTAATCAACTCCCCCTCGCAGAATTTACCTATAACAATGGACCCAACACGTCCTTAGGGAATTCCCCTTTTTATGTGTCATATGCTTTCCACCCCGATATAGGGCTCCCAAGACTACCTACCACTATGGTGCCTGCAGCAGGTGCCCTCGTGCACCAAATCAAACGCGTCCAAAAGAAAGCACAACAGTACCTGCAACAGGCACGCCAACGATATAAAAGGAACGCCGACAAGAAACGAAAAAAGGGGCCCACCTTCCAGATTGGGGACCTTGTTTGGGTAAGACGTAAAAATTACCCCTCACTTCGAACTTCGGCAAAACTCGATGATATTTACATGGGACCCTACCCCATTCGTAGGAAGCTCAATGATGTTACATATCGACTGGGGCTTCCTCCCCATTTACGCATCCATCCCTCCTTTCATGTCTCAATGTTGAAGAAAGCTACACCTCTGCTCTACCCTACGCAAGAAGCTCCTCCCCCTCCTCCTTTCCTACGCCAAGGAGTTCCGGAATATGAAGTACGGGCAATTTTAGACTCCCGATACGTGGGCTCCCGTCTCCACTACCTCATGGATTGGAAGCACTACAGCACGGCCGAACGTTCATGGGAGCCCGCATTGAACCTCCATGCCCCCCGACTTATTTTTGCTTTTCATAGACGTCACCCGTCCCGCCCGGGCCTTCGTAACCTAGTGGGGGGTGGAGGGGGCGCTGGACGGGGTGGTACTGTCACGCTGCACCAACGGCCGCGACGGGTTCTGAGAGGGGTGAGGGGGACTCCCAGGTGGACGCAGCGACGTACCCCAGCGTCAAAGAATAGAGCCCCGCCCCCAGAGCCGCCGACAGCGCAGTCAGTTCCAGCTCCAAGGCAAAGGGAAGCAGCGCCGACAGGAGAGTTAGCCCCGCCCCGACGCAGCGCACGCATAGCCGCGCAACGTGTGTCGTAGGGGGCGGGGCCTGGAGGAACATTACAGCTGGGATCTATAAAGGCACCGGCAGGGCATCAGATCCCCGCCAGTAATCGCTGAGAGAAGCTGGCCCCTTTGCCCTTGCCTTCATTGAAAGCTAAGTTGTTGTTTGAGAGATTGTATTGTTGTATGGTGCCTTGCCCTTGCTCCCTTTCCTAAGTTCCTGTTCTTCCTCAAGTGGTATTGTGTGTTGCTGTTTGTGTGTATCCCCCCACATCGTGGTGTGCTCCGTTCCCCCCTCTTAGAGTCAGTCCTACCTCTGCTTGTTGGGTCCCCCTCCGCTGCGTTTGGACCTTCCCTTACCTCGATCCCCTCCTGGACATTTACCCACCTCCCTTCCCTTTCCATTACTCCCTTCCTCCCGCTCCTCACCCCTGGCCCTAGTTCCCCTTGCTCCTGCACCTGGATCACCCTTCCCCCCCTGGTACTGCACCATGGGGGTTTGGGTTCCTCATTCCCTTGGTCCTCTCTGCAAGCTTGTGTGTGCAGTTGACCCCCTCATTTCCTCCTCTTTCCTTGGTTGGCAAACTCTCTCTCCGCCCCTGTGATGATAAGGGTTGCCTCGCAGAGTCCGAGGAAAGCCCACCCAATATCCTGAGGGAAATTCCGGGAGCCTCTTCTTTATCGGAGAGAGATCGCCACCCCTTAGAATACAGCTTAGTGGGCCCCAGCCCACCGTGCGTCCCACTTTCCTGCCCCTTTATCCCATCCCTTCCTTTCCCCCACCCACCTAACAGAGTATGGGTACTGGGTTGCCAAATTGTGCTTGGGCAGGCATGGGCCAAACTTTAAAAAAAGAAATTGTGCTTGGGCGGGCATTTTGTAACTTGGAGCTGATGCTGGTCGGCTGGAGGAAGGGGCCAGGGAGCCTGCTTTGGTGCTGATGCTGGTCTGCTGGAGGAGGGGGCCAGGGACTCGTGGGGGGCTAGCGGGTTAGAGCAGGGGGATGCTTCAGGGAACCCAACCCAGGAGTCCTGGCTCCCACCCAGATGGGTGGGTGGAAGCCAGGACTCCTGGGTTCCCTGGGAGAGGAGTGGGGGGCTAGTGGGTTAGAGCAGGGGCCTGGGAGCCAGGGCTCCTGGGTTCTCGGGGAGGGGAGTGGGGGCTAGTGGGTTAGAGCAGGGGGTGCTGGGAGTCAGGGCTCCTGGGTCCTGGAGGGGAGTGGGGGCTAGTGGGTTAGTGCAGGGGGGGACTGAGAGAGATGTCACTGCAAGTCATGCAATTTCAGTTGTATTCAAAATGCTGGAAATGGGATGTGCATTGTAAAATTGGACTCAGGCTGTGACTGGGATGCTTTACAAGGATGGGTCCCTGTATTTGATTTTATAAATTATTTATTTTAACCTTGATGTGCATGTAGGCTGTGTTTTCTTCCATCCAATGTTAACCCTGGGAACTCCTTGCTGCTGGGTTATGCCATGCCACTGGCCTACTGTCCCCCTGGCTCCACCTACCATCCCTCTGGCTCCGCCCTTAGGCCCGCTCACGGCAGAGCCGTGGGCAGGCCAGCCCGGCCTTACTGCCCCTCCAACATCAAAACCCACCAGCCGCCCCTGCCCCCCAACACATCTGTTCGGCAGCCAGGCTGGAACCTGCCCTGGGTGAGGGCCCTCACCCCAGGCAGCAGCAAAATGCTATCGCATTTAAAAATACCCTGTACTTTAGACTAGAGACAGGGAACCTCAGTCCTGGGGTCCAAATGCAGCCCACAGATAGTTTATATTTGGCCACATTCAAGTTCCTGGATCTGGTTCCTGAACCCAGTTCATATTCCCAAACATGGCACGTCTGAGAGTTGCAAACCTTTCACAATTTGACCCCGAGACTCCCAAGGGGGTAGAGATAAGGGCATGCACACAAGGATATGGGACTGACAAATTCATGGAACCGATCCATTACCTCGACCCACTTCTTCCTGAGCATATCCATTAAGCACCCACATCCCCAATGCAGTCCTTTGAGCTTGTAGTAATTTTCAGTGGCCCTTGGAAGGGGAAAGGTTCCCTAATCCTGCTGTACACAGTTATAGCTGTAATGAATGTGCTGTATTCATGACCCAATTTAAATGATTTGTAACCCAGCACTAAAGTTTTCCCTCTGCAGAAAGAACCTAGGTACTTTGGGCCTCAGCTTTGATTGAAGTTTGATTAAAATTAGTTTTAAATAAATAGCTTCAATATTTTAGCTTAAAAAAACTACAAGAATGACAGTTTAGATACTTCCGGGTCTCTTATGAATAAATAAAAGTTTTTATTTACTGTGTGTAGTGGCTGTAGGACTGGAACCACATTGTGCTTGTCAATGTGCATACATCTATTAAAAGACAACCTCTTCCCCAAAGTGCTGTAATTAATACCAACAGCTTGATTGTCAGGCTAACCCCTGAGACAAGAGGAGTTGTCCGTCTGACTACTTTATGTTTGCACCTATGTAAATTTGAAAACAAAATTTTCTATCAATAAAATTTTATTTAAAGAAATCAAAGAACAAAAACCTCCAGCTGTTGCAGGTCTTGAGTCCTTAAAGTAACCAAACTACTTTCCTATTTGGAAAGCAGGATGGACTAAAGTTACTCAGGATTTTATTCCGTTTGTTTTTTAATCTAATAGTTTTATACATTGAACACCTTACTTTTCTATAGCATGTGACAGTGTGGCCTCAGCACAAGAACATGTCTGAGTTATTTTTGGTATGAGACCAAAAATTATTTATGGACTAGTCAGAACGGTTATTTCCTTCCCTTCTTAAAACTGAGGAAACGCACACAAAAATCGTACACAAAAATATTAATGCTACAGCATACAATAAATACAAGAATATTCAGAGTTAACAAATTAAACAAATCAATCTTTTAAATAAATCTCATTGCAAAAGGATATCACCCAATTTAAACAAAATTCACTTCCATTTACACACAAACCTTAACTCCCCTCCATCACCCCCCATCCTTCTGTTTAATCCTGTGGGTTGAAATAGGTACACTGACTTTTCATGTCTAGTTTAAGTGAGTCCCAAATGTGTATGAAATTAGCTCTGTGCCATTCAATTCAAGGTGTGCACCAGGGACCCATGCTGTTACTCGTTTTCATTATTTAAATCTTTCATTTTCGTTTTTATAAATATCAAAATTTTGTTTTCGTTTTTACTTTCGTTTTTGATTTCCATTAGTTTCAATGGAAAACACATTTGTGGCTGTATCTGTTTTGTTTTTCATTATCTTTGGATGAAACATGGAGGGATTGTACCTCCAATGGAAGGCATTATGTGTACCAGACCTCAGAAAGATTGGATAAAGGGATCCAATTTTATAAGCAGTTGAATTATGCTATTTTGCAAAAATCTGTATATACATTCCTGGCTGTAACTTCTTTGCCTCTCATCTAATGTGGATGAAACGTGTTAAGTTTATACCCCTCTCCATGTTCAATATCGATGCCAACTTTCAGAAGGAGTGGATAAAGGGTCCTGCTGGTAGAAACAATTAACTTATAAATGTATGTCTGACTAACATCTTTGTAGTCCAACCAGTGTACACGAAATTTGGCAGGCCTGTTTATCACACCTTCAGGATCATCTCTGCCAAATATCAGAAAGATGTGATAAAGGATTCCAACTTTATATGCCTGCGCAGCATATGTAGAGAATGAGCCTATGCCAGGGATTCTCTTTCATGTCACTGTGGTATAAGATCAGTTTGTGATGCCAATTGGCCAGCAGAAATGTCAAACAAATATCCTCGTTCTGTGCTGTGACCATCCCAACTTTTCTCCCGCACTTGTTACTGGGAAATCGGAAGCATCTGTTTAGGAAAGAGCCAATAGAGATTTGCTTATGTCCTCTGTCACAGTGCTGCTGTGACGGGGGAAGGGAAGGAGGAGGGGAACGAGGAGGGAACCCGAGTCACGCTGCTGCTCGCACACACACGCACTCGGCGGGAGGCAGGACTCAGGAGGAAACAAACCCTCAGGATGTTAAGTGGCTTTTGGAGCAATTGCCCCCAGCCTAGATCATCACGGGGTGGTGGAGCGAAGCACAGTGCCTGTAACTTCCCAACAGACGCACCCAAGGATGAGGAGGGGTTGCCGGGGGGTGCCAGGAGGTAGGGACGGGGGTGTGGATCCCCAGGAGGGGAGCCCAGGATGAAAAAGTTACACAGGGAGGAAACCAGGCTTTTGTGCAGGGTAGGGTATACAGTAAGGTATCAACGTATGCAGCCCAAACGCGCAATTCACTCACCCGCTCATTCACCCAGTCAATACAGCCCAAACACTCAAGTAACTCACCCACTTGTTCACCCAGTCACGTCTTCAGTCAAGCTTCATACAACCACGGTTCCGAACAACGCACACAGTAATGGAGGAAGGAAGAGGCCAGTTTCACAGGCAAATAGCGCTCATCACCGCCAAGGAAGTGCTGGTGGTGAGCTACCTTTATCCCCGGCTGCTCACAAGGTGCGCAGATGCTCTGAGCACCGTGGCGGGTTTGGAGGGGGCGTGACCTGGATGGGCACGGTGGCACGCCCTGCATCTCCCCACTTGAGGACATTGTTGACACTGGGAGTGCAGTCGTCTCCGAAGCACCGTCTCCCAGCGCTTCTGACATCTCTGTCCCTTGTGGGTGAGCCCCCAGTGGGACAGTGGATCCTGGGGGCGGCACAGGCTTGTGCTGCCACTGCTTGTTGTGGCACCCGGTTTTCCTCCAGGTAAGTGTCCAAGGGGGGTCCCCTCGCAGCCTTCCACCCCCATACCTCAGACACCTATAGAGGGGTCTGACAGTACCCCCCCACCCCCCCATGACACACGGAAGGACAATGGTTTTGGTTTCGCAGGATGACGAGCGTGAAAACGTTGGACTAAGCGAGGGGCATGAACGTCGGAGGCCTTTTCCCATGATTGCTCAGAAGGATTATATCCTTTCCAGTCTATGAGATAATACAGCCGACCTCGTTGACGATCGGAATCGAGTATGTCCTGGACTTCATATTACGGCTCCATACTTATAGGTGGAATCTCTGGATCCATGCCGGCACTGGCCATGGGAGGGAGCGCTGGCTTTGAAAGGGACACGTGGAAATATGAGTGGATCCGATAGTGCGGTGGTAGTTTTACTTTATTTATAGGCAACATCATTTAGTTTCTGAGTGATGGGAAATGGTCCCATATAGCGATAGTTCAGCTTTGCGGAGGACCTAGGGGACGGGGAGTGTCGGCAGTCGATTCACACCCAATCTCCTGGGTGGTACTCGGATGCTGGTTTCCTATGACAATCTACATTGCTCTTATAGCATTGCCTTGCCATAGTCAGTATGGTTTTAGCGTGGGTTTGAGCCTTGTGGATCTGTGCAACTAATGCCTCAGCTGCAGGGACAGTAAGAGGGGTGAGATCAAGTAGGCAGATGCGTGGGTGAATACCGTATGTGACGAAAAAGGGGGACGAGCCGATTGAGGCGTTCAGCGTGTTGTTATATACAAATTCGACTATGAGTAATAATTCATACCAGTTATCCTGCAGGTAGTCAGCATAGCATCTAGGGTACTGTTCAAGGGTTTGGTTTGTGCGTTCCACTTGCCCGTTGGCTAGGGATTGTATGCCGTGGTTAAATTTACTTTTACTTGTAGTGTGGTCATAAGGGTTTTCCATAGACGGGATGTAAATTGTGTGCCTTGATCAGAGACTATTTCCAGGGGGACAACATGCAGCTTGATCACCTGTTGTAGCAGTAATCGAGCCGTCTGAGTGACAGTTGGAAGTCCCTGACAAGGAACAAAATGGGCAAGTTTTGTAAAATGAGCTACAATCACAAGGATGGTGTTGCACTGCTGCGAGAGAGGCAAGTCCACAATAAAGTCCATGCCAATTCGTTGCCATGGCCCGTGGGTTCGTGGGGATAGGTGCAATAGTCCCTGTAGACGTTGTCGAGGGATTTTTGTGCGGCACAGATGGTACATGCTTGTACATTATTAAATATTAATTATTAATTATTGTTATTATTGTTATTATTATTATTATTATTAACAACAAACATTTATATAGCACCAGCAGCGTGCCTGGCACTTTACAAAGTAACAAAATAGACACTGTCCCTGCCCTAAGGCTTACAATCTGAGAGACGAGAGCTGGGGAGAGACATAGGAAGGGGAACAGAGGGAGAGACAAGGGGTCTAACATTCATGAACATGCGAGGTCTCAGGTGCATGTACTTGGCTTGGTTACGTTGAAAATAACAGCAGGCAGGTCCATGTGGCAAGGATAAGGGTACACAGACCATGGGTATAGGATATAGTGGATCAGCAGGATAAAGGGTCAGACAGAGCAGAGCGAAAGATGTGAGTTTTAAGGAGAGATTTGAAGGTATGAAGGGAGGGGGCAAGGCGGATGTGGACAGGGAGGGAGTTCCAGGCATAGGGGGCAGCAAGGGAGAAGGGACGAAGGCGGTTAGGGGAGCAGGGAAGGCGTGGAAGGGTGAGAGAAGGGACAGAGGAGGAGCAAAGTGCATGGGCTGGAGTATAGAGGGAGATAAGCGCAGAGAGGTAGGTGGGGAGCAAGGTTATGAGAGCTTTGTATGTGAAGACTAGGAGCTTGTGCAGGATTCGTTCAGGAAGGGGAAGCCAGTGAAGCGAAGAGAGGAGGGGCTGCACATGGTCGAAGCGATGGGTGAGGTGGATGACCCTGGCAGCAGAGTTTTGGACAGATAAGGGGAGACCGGGGAAGACCAGAAAGAAGGAGGTTACAGTAATTGAGGCGAGAGATGACCAGAGTATGAACAAGAGTTTTGGCAGACGAGACAGAGAGAAAAGGGTGAATCTTAGCAATGTTATGGAGGGAGAAGCGACAGGATTTAGCAACAGAGTCAATGTAGGGTTTAAAAGAAAGGGGTGAGTCAAATATGAATCCTAGGCTATGGGCTTGGGGGACAGGCAGGATGGTGACCCCATCAATAATTATTGACAGCGAGGAGGGAGAGGAAGGATGAGGGGGGAAGATAAGGAGTTCAGTTTTAGCCATTCTGAGTTTGAGTACATATCGTTCAACATCGTCTTTCATGGCGGGCCACCAAAACTGTCGCTGCAGCAGTGCCAGTGTTCGTTTCTGTCCTGGGTGTCCTGCCAGGGGGGCATTATGGTGAATACAAAGTAGGTGCTTTCGGGGCTTTTTAGGAACTACCACCTTCCCATGGAAGTAGTAAAGACCGTGTTGCGGTTGATAGTGAGGTTCTTTTGACAGAATAGGGTCTTGGCCAGACTGTTTCTGTAACTGAGAAAGGGAATGACACATGGCAGGAAAAGTTTTCTGGTCGAGCAACAACTCCCCTCTTTGGTCTGGTGGCTCCCCGAGTTCTGTGCACCTGGAGAGAGCATCTGCGAGTAGATTCTGTTGACCTGGGCAATACTGGATTTTAAAATTGAAGCGAGCAAAAAACAATGCCCAACATCCATGTCTGGCATTGGCTATTCGTGTGTATTGTAAGTAAGTGAGATTTTTATGGTTGGCAATCACTGTCACAGGGAATTTCGCCCCTTTCAGGTAGTGTCGCCAAGTTTCGAACGCCGCCTTGATGGCTAGTAACTCCCGATCTAATATGGTGTAATTCTTTTCAGCACTGGACAGTTGACGAAAACGGAACGCACAAGACATTAACTGCTGTCCATTTGATCCAGCTTGGAGTAAGACTGCTCCGAGTGCTACATTCGAGGCATTCGTTTCCACCATGAACGGTTTCTCAAAATCAAGGTACTGCAAAATAGGGGCACAGGTGAAGGTTGTCTTTAAAGCATCGAAAGAGGCTTGTTGTTGATCCGTCCAGTCATACGGGGTCCCTTTATGTAGCAGTTTGGTGAGGGGTTCCGTTAACCGAGCATAATTGGGAATGTACTGCCTGTAATAATTAGTGGTGCCAAGAAAACGTTGTAGGGCCTTTGTCGAAGGCAGGGAAACCCACATCAAGATGGCATCTATCTTTTTCGTATCCATCTCCACGCCTTGTGGGGAAATGACAAACCCCAAGAACTCAATGGTCTTAACATGGAATGCATATTTTTTCCAGTTTGCAAAATAAATGGTTCTGCCTTAGCTTGGTCAAAACGGTGTGGGCATGTTGAACATGATCCGCCTCTGAGGGAGAAAAAACTAATGTGTCATCGAGATATGCGATCACGTATAAGTCCAGTATGTCCTGAAAAACATCATTGATGAGATATTGGAAGGTAGCCAGGGCATTAGCTAAGCCAAACGGCATGACCAGGTACTCGAAGTAGCCGTACCTGGTCCTGAAGGCTGCTTCCCATTCATCTCCCTGGCGGACGCGCAGTAAGTTGTAAGCTCCTCGCAGATCTAATTTAGTGAAGATCTTGGCTCCTTGCAAGCGATCCAATAGTTTGGGAATAAGGGGGAGGGGATATCAATTCTTTAGGGTTATGGCGTTCAGTCCTCGATAATCGATGCAAGGCTGAAGTCCTCCATCTTTCTTTAGTACAAAAAATAGGGGCACTCCTGCAGGGGATGAAGAGTGGCAGATGAAGCCCCTGCGTAAACTCTCATCAATGTACTCCTTTAAGGTACTTAGTTCTGGCCCTGAAAAGGCATAAATACGTCCGTAAGGTGGCTCCTTCCCAGGAAGAAGGTCGATGGGGCAATCGTACGGTCTATGCGGTGGCAATAGGGACGCCTCTTTCTCATCAAAAACATCCGAAAAACCTTTGTAAATTGTTGGGATGGCCGCCTGCACAGTTTGCTTCATGGTGGTCATTAGACGCTTTTGTTGCCGGGGTTGGCATTGAATGGCACAATATTGGGACAGGAACAAGACGCGTCTCTGAAGCCAATCAATGGTCAGGTTGTGTTGTTGTAACCACGGCATCCCTAACACACTGGGGAACATAGGGGTCGGGACTATGTCGAATCATATCTGCTCCATGTGGCTACCTAGTAACACTTGTAGCTTCGGGGTTTGCAGGGTTATGGGTCCTGAAATGAGTGGCGAACTGTCAATGGAGTGTGGCGAACTGTCAATGGAGTGTACTGGCTCAGGGGGGAACCTCTGTAGGTATGGGATCTGTTGTCGTCTAAGGAATCCTACATTCAGAAAGTTCCCAGAGGTTCCAGAATCGATTAGTGTCCACACTACGAGGCTTTGTGTAGGAGCCACCTCCGTTGTAATGGGCACCCGTAGATGCCTTCCTAGTACAGGTAATATGGAAAACACAGTAGAGGTAGGTGAGACGGGGCTGATGTGTCCCCCCAGGAGAACCCCTATAACTCCCAGGGGTTAGCTTTTCCCAACTCACATCTTGTGGTGGGTAACGCTGGACAA
Organism: Sphenodon punctatus; assembly: GCA_003113815.1. NCBI lineage: Eukaryota > Metazoa > Chordata > Lepidosauria > Sphenodontia > Sphenodontidae > Sphenodon > Sphenodon punctatus. The sequence continues at coordinate 1,366,833 of QEPC01014119.1, read as the reverse complement.
TTACATGCGAAGTGCGTGGGGTCTCTGCAGTAGAAACATAATTGCGAGACCCGCCGTTGTTCTTGCTCCGTAGGTGACAGTGGGCCCCTGGATGCTCGTAGTTGGATGGGCTCAATGTCCTCTCTCTTATGGGTGTCTGTCTTACACGGAATGACCATGGGCATCTTGACCAGGGGTGGACACGCCGCTTCTTGTCTCCGCTCTCCTTTTCTCTCATTCAAGCGTTCATCTATCTGCAACGTAAGAGTCACCAATGCCCCTTGCCTTACCTCAACTCCACAATGGCATTTTCTGCATCTTTTCGGTAATCAAATAAAAATGTGAACTCTTGAATGAACCCTGCATAATCTTTTAGTAAGGAACTGTTACTGGTAAGCAGGGGGTTGCCCACACTAGGGTTACTCTGTTTAGCAACCCTATAATAAAGGCCACCTTCAGTTGATCAGTGTCATAAGTTTTGGCTTGTATTCTAAAGGTCAATTCACAGAGTGCCAAAAAGCTCTGGAACTGGTGGCAGTCCACAAGGAACTTGGTGATTGTGGGCCCTTTGGGTTCCTGGGGGAGAGGGGGGAAGAGGAGCTCCTGCCCCCACTGGGACCACAGGAGGTGGGGGCAGAGTTGGAGGAGGAACCATCCCCGTACCCTGATGATCCTTCAGTTCCCTGACTTCCATAGCAAGGGTTTGTACCGCCCTAGCTAAATCCTGTACCTCAGCCATAATTTGCTCCATGCTAAAGGGCCAGGTACCTGGAATATCCTTTGGAGTTTTTTGTGGGTTTTTTGGTTGTCGCCGATGATACTGTCAGGGGGGGAAAGGGAAGGAGGAAACCCGAGTCACACTGCTGCTCGCGTACACACCCACTTGGCAGGAGGCAGAACCCGTGAGGAAACAAACCCTCAGGATCTTAAATGGCGTTTGGAGCAATTGTCCCCAGCCTAGATCACCACGGGGTGGTGGAGCAAAGTGCAGTGCCTGTAACTTCCCAACACACACACCGAGGGACAAGGAGGGGTTGCCAGGGGGGTGCCAGGAGGCAGGAACGGGGGTGTGGATCCCCAGGAGGGGAGCCCGGGATGGAAGCGTCACACAGGGAGGAAGCCAGGCTTTCGTGTAGGGTAGGGTATACAGTAAGGTAATCCACGTATGCAGCCCAAACATGCAATTCACTCACCCGCTCGTTCACCCTGTCAATACAGCCCAAACACTTAAGTCACTCACCCACTTGTTCACCCAGTGACGTCTTCAGTCAAGCTTCGCACAACCACGGTCCCGCACAACGCACACAGCAATGGAGGAAGGGAGGCGCCAGTCTCACAGGCAAATAGCGCTCATCACCGGAAAGGAAGGGCTGGCGGTGAGCTACCTTTATCCCCTGCTGCTCCCAAGGCGCGCAGATGCTCTGAGCACCGTGGCAGGTTTGGAGGGGGCGTGGCCTGGATAGGCGGCGGCGGCACGCCCTGCGTCTCTCCACATGGGGCTGTTGTTGGTTCTGGAGGGCGGTCGTCTCCGCAGCGCCGTCTCCGAGCGCTTCCGCCATCTCTGTCCCTTGTAGGCCAGCCCCCAGCGGGACAGTGGTTCCTGGGGGCGGCGTGGGCTCGTGCTGTCACCGCTTGTTGTGGAACCCGGTTTTCCTCCAGGTAAGTGTCCGAGGGTGTGTGTGTGTCCCCTCACAGCCTTTCACCCCCATACCTCAGACACCTATAGAGGGGTCTGACAGCTGCAGGATGTGATTGGGAAAGGAGGGTGGGGTGTTCGCTTCCTGGGCAAGGACCTGGGAATCCTCCCCACCTGCAGCCACTCTGCTGTCCCTCTCCCTGCAGGTAACCATCTCTACAAAAGGGAGTTGCCCCTGAGGGTGTGTAAGGACTGGGAAAGGAGGATGAGGTGTTCGTTCCCTGGCCAAGGACCTGGGAATCCTCCCCACCTGCAACCACTTTGCTGTCCCTCCCCCTTCTGGTAACCATCTCTATAAAGGGGAGCTGCCCCCGAGGGTTGGTAAGGACTGGGAAAGGAGGGTGGGGTGTTGGCTCCCTGCAGGTAACCATCTCTACAAAGGAGAGCTGCCCCTAAGGGCGAACTGCTGTTGGCGGGCCGTTAGCGGATGGAGGCGGCGGAGGTGGATACCATGGACATTATACCTGCTCTACAGAGCATCCCTGCGTGGGGACAGAGGCTGGGACATTGCCTCGCCCCCCTCCCCCTACGTGGGTGTGAGTGGGTGGGTGGGGGTGAAGATACTGACGGACAGAGGAGTGGGGTCCTGTATGTATTGTGTGGGGAATTGTGATATTGGAGGGATGGAATTTTGGGGGTTGGGGTGTGGTGTGGGGGTTGTTGACCTCCCTCTTGTGGCAGGAGAGGGAGTTCAAGGGGTGGTGTGGAGGGGAACCCCCGGTGTAAGCAGGGATGACCCTCAAGGGTGGGGGGTTGCCCACCGGTGGCAGAGGTAGATAGGGGGGCTTGGGGGGGTCCTTCTTGCTGGCCTGTCGGAGCAGCCTATGGAGGGTGGGTGTCTAACGGGGTTCTCTGAGGAGGGGAGGGATTCTGCAGCTATCGGGGTTGTTACGGGTCGGGGGAAGATATGGTCCAATGGGGAGGTGTGTTCCATAGTGAGGAGGGAGCAGTGCCTTGTGCTCGTTCCCCTCTCAACCCCCCACGCAAGTAGGTTGTGGGTCTAGGCCTGGGAGACCCAGGCCTTGGTCTGGTGCTGCTGAACACGAGGTTGGTTGTCAATAAATCATCTACCATCCGGGAGTCAATTCCGAAGTGGGACGCCGACCTCGTGTGTATTACAGAGACCTGGCTGGACAATTACTGGGGTCCTATCTTGGCCGATCTTGTTCCAGCTGGGTTCTCTGTGCAGCATCAGCTGCGGCTGGAGGGACAGGGGGGCGGTGTAGCCATTGTTATCAAGGATGCATTGTCTTTTAGGAGATATCCGGTGCAGGCTCCACCAGGTGTTGAGTGCCTCCATCTTGTATTGGATTTGGCCGGGGACAGATTAGGGGTGCTGCTGGTGTACCATGTACCCAACTGCCCGGCAGCATCCCTACATGCTCTTACTGATCTGGTGTCAGATGTGATCCTCTGGACCCCTAGATTAGTGGTCCTGGGGGATTTTAACATCCACGATGACACCGATTTTGGAGGAGCGAGGCATGAGTTCATGGCCTCCATGTCAATCATGGGCCTGTCCCAAATCATCTGTGGCCCCACACGAGGAGAGACATACACTGGATTTGGTTTTCTGCACCGGCCTTGAAGCGGGGGATCAGTTAGTAGATGTTAAGGGGGTAGAGCCTGTGTCATGGTCTGACCATTATCTTCTTAAGGCGCCGGACTCGCAACTAGTATGATTGAGCGCCGCATAAGAGCAGTTTAAAGGCCTATGCTGTTGCAGTGCAGGCATCAAAGAAGCAGTTCTTTGCTGCCCTTATTGCATCTGCAAAGTCACATCCAGTGGAGCTTTTCCAGGTGTTGAAAGGCTTAGTCAGTCCTGCCTGCCTCTACTTGGACCTGGAGCAATCCAATGACTGCTGTGACCAGTTTATAGAGTACTTTGTAGATAAGATCGCTCGCATCTGCCACAATTTCGGTACCACAGTTATTGCAGAGGATCATCTTGGGGCTACGGATGTCCCGTCCTGTCCTGTTTTGTGGGATCAGTTTCAGATGGTTGCGCCTACTGATGTGGAGTCCTTGTTGGGATCTGTTCGTGCCACTACTTGTGAGCAAGATCCATGCCCGTCCTGGCTGGTGAAAGCTAGCCAGGAGACGTTACGGCCGTTGCTGGCTAGAGTGGTTAGTGCTTCCCTTCGGGAGGGCAGGGTGCCTCAATGCCTAAAGGAGGCTGTGGTTAGACCTCTGCTCAAGAAACCATCTCTTGACGCTGATGCTTCTGCCAGTTATCAGCCGGTCTCTAACCTTCCCTTTTTAGAGAAGGTTATTGAACGGGCTGTGGCATGGCAGCTCCAGGAACATCTGGACCACACCGGTTTCCTTGATCCCTCTCAGTCTGGGTTTCGGCCTGGGTATGGTACGGAGACGGCCTGGGTATGGTACGGAGACGGCCTTGGTGGCCTTGGTTGATGATCTCCATCAGGCGTTGGACCAGGGTCATCAGACCTTATTGGTCCTGCTAGACCTTTTGGTTGCACTCGACACAGTCAATCATGAGGTGTTGGTGACTCGCCTGCGGGACCGTGCCAGAATTGGTGGAATGGTCTTGGACTGATTTCATTCATTCCTGGCCGGGAGAACTCACTGGGTGGTCTTGGGGGAGTGTACGTCTTTCCCCCGGGACCTCATGTGTGGAGTCCTGCAGGGTGCCATTCTGTCCCACCTCTTGTTTAACATCTATATGCAGCCATTAGGGGAGATTGTGAGAGGGTTTCAGGGCATGCAGTGTCATCAGTATGCTGATGACACTCAGCTCTACCTCTCCTTTTCCATCAACCTAGGCCATGCAGTCTCCTTATTTTCCCAGTACCTGTCAGCTGTGGGGGCTTGGATGACGTCGAGCCATGTGCAATTGAATCCTGACAAGATAGAGATGATGTTGGTGGGCGAGGGCTTGGGGGACCTGGTGCTGGTTGAATCTCCTCTAGTTGGGGGGGGGTTCGACCTCCCATTGTGTCTCAAGTGCGGAATCTGGGTGTGCTCCTCGATTCGCGGCTCAGCCTGGAATCTCAGATTGTGGCCGTGGCGGGGAGTGCGTTTTGGCAGTTACATCTTGTCCGGCGGCTTCGGCCGTATCTCTCAGGCTCTGACCTCGCCACGGTTATCCATGCCTTCATCACCTCGAGGCTGGATTACTGCAACATGCTCTACGTGGGGCTGCCCGAGAAGCTAGTCCGGAGGCTGCAGCTGGTGCAGAATTCCGTGCCCCGTCTCCTTACGGGGGCGGGTCGCAGGGAGCACATGACACCAGTGCTCGGTGATGATAATTGGCCAGCCTGGATATATAAACCATGTCTCCTGATTGCTGGGATGCTATCCCCAAAGTCCCAATTATGTTCCTTCTATGCTCGCCTTAGGGTCACCCCTTATGCCCGTCTCAAAGTCACCACCAATTGGTCCTGTAAAGCTGGAAGCATGCAGTAATTGGCCAGTGAATGTCTCAGTCTTTTAGGTTGCTCCACATTCTCCCTCCTATAGCCTCCCTTCCCCTGCCATGCCAGGTGCCTGCTTCTGACTGGTACTGCATCTGCTGCTATTTATCTGAATAATGGTCTTCAAGGGGACAACTTCAATTGCGTATAAAATTGGGTCCCTTTATCAAATTTTCCTGTAATTCAACAGAGATGACAGGGAAGTTGTGTGATAAATTCCTGCCACTTTACTTGTAAACCTGATTGAATATTAAAATGTTACAGCCAGAAAAGAATTTTCAAGTTAATCGCGTATAACATCAGGACACTTTATCCAATCTTTCTGAACTTTGGCAGGATTAGTACACTAATGGAGGGACATGATATTCCCAGGTTTCATGCAAATTGGATGGAAGATAAAAAAAGGTATAGCCAGGAATGTGTATGGAGCTTTTCTTACTATCACAACATTCAATTGCTTCTAAAATCGGTCCCCTTTACCCTATTTTTTCAAAGTTTTGTACATATAGTGCCCTCCATTTGGAGTACAATATCCGCATGTGTAATCAAAATTGAGTAAGAAACAAAAAAGTTGAAGCCAGAAATACGTTTTTCATTGTTTCCCCATTATTATTTTTTAATTAATTTTCTTTTTTGTTTTCATTATTATTTTTTGTTTTCCTTATTACAATAAGGAAAATGAAAATCAAAATTTTTGCTTTCGTTATCATAACAACAAAAATAAAATGCACACCCCTACATTCCATTCATCAAGCATCTTTATTTTTGCAAAGGTGTTCCTTATTTTTAAGGGTGGTCCTTTGGATGAAAATTTATTTTGGGAAAGGTTTTCCATTTGTTCCAGTTCATTTTTGTTTCGTTTCCCGAAGTTATCAGATTTAAATACGGATTCGTATTACGGATCCATATTCAAAATCAGTTAAAAATAACATATATATATGTATTAAAATATATATGTTAAAAACACACACACGGGCCATTTTTACATGGACGCCACTCACTCACAAACACCCATGAACACCCATCAGATGGGGTGGAGAGCATCTGCATGAACGTCAACAGGTGGGTGTGCGAGCTCCCGCAACCCACCCATCAACACCCAGAAAGTAGCTGGGAAGGAGTCGGCATGCTTCATGGGTGGAGGTGGGTGTTCAACACCCAACCGTCCGTGTAAATGGAAAAGCACACACAACTACGGGAAGGGTCTGCCAAAACCACCGAGATATAGCTAGAGGCGCCCCGCAGGAGCCTGCAAGCAGACACACCAACCAGGAGTCACACAGAATGCCCACCCGGGAGCCCTTAAAGGAGTAGCCCATGAGGACATGGGTGCGCCAGCTCCCAACATGTCTGGAAGGAAAACCCCGGACAAAACAAAGGGAGTCAGTGCCAGAACACACACGGAAAGGGGCAGGGTAAGCAGAGGGACCCCGGGATGTCCAGGGGTGGGGGTGGGGAGGGGGACACAGGGCAGAGAGCGCAACACAGCTCTGGCATCACCCACATCCCCACCCCAAATCACAGCCACGGGGCACAGGAAGGAGAGCGACTCTGAGAGTGAGATAAGAGTGAGGGCACCCAGCCACCCGGGGGCGGGTGGGGACCTGACAAGCCCCAAGCACACACCAGGGAAACTCTGGGTGGGCAGCTGACAGCTACACTGTTCCCTCTCCGCAGGAGAGCACCCAGACCCTAGCACACAACACCATCGGGGAGACAGCCGAGGAGGGCCTCTGTGGCAGTCAGATAAAACAGTGGGACCCCCCCGGGGGCACTAAGGAACACCCCATAGAAGCAACAGGGGTGCAGCAGGACAACAGCTCACCCCCATGCATTTCCCCAACAGGAGACCACCTGCTCCACTGCCACAACAGCCACCAGGCAGGCCCCATGCCGCCAAGCTGGAAGCCCCCCCGCCCCCCAAGGAACCTAAAAGGGAGAACCCTGGTCCAGGCAGGCGACACTGGACTTCATACACGTGTGGGGGGGCCAAAAAGGTTTAGTACAACCTGGTGTGCAGCTACAAGATCATATAGGTCTATGAAGCCATTGCCCAGGAGATGCAGCTTTTGTGGTACAATAGGGATGTCACCCATTGCATGCAGCATGCAAAGTACTTGAGGTCTGGATATAAACATATCAAGGACAACAATCTCAAGTCCGGCCATGCCATGCGCACACAGGAGTTCCAGGATCTGCTGGATCGGTTCCTTTGCATGGGTGGGGACATTGTAGCCTCCCACATCCAAGGCATCGCCTTCGCCAGGGGCAGAAAGAGGGCAAAACCACCACCACCACCCTGCCCCAACCACCGGAGCAGGGGGAGCCCTCAGCCCGTGATGAGGCCAGCCAGGATGTGGGACGGGACAGCCCCATCCTACTGGTGGAGGTGTCATCCCTGGAAATGGAAACCGGAAACATCACCCTTCACATGCACCCATTAAACCCACAGGGACAAGGGACACACGGGGAGCGGACCAACACCAGGGACGCCACCCAGGAGGCAGAGGAATACAATCCAGATAAGAGAACCTCCATAGGGAAGGGGGGGAGGGGCCTGGCCAACAATAGTTAGAGCCCCAGCTGGGAAGCACAGTCCAAATGACAGATCGTATCTGCTCGTCAGCTCAAGGGGACCTGGAGGACATGGAGGAACTGGTGGCCATCCTGGGGCCTGGCGACCAGGAGACCGATGGTAGGTAGACACAGACATGGGTACAGTGGTGGGAGGTGGTGGGGTGATGCAAGGGGAACAGGGGCACAGCAGTGCTACCGGCCCCAGTCCCATGCCCATCCAAGGGCTAGCAAGGATCGGGCTTGGGGACAGCAAGGAGTGGGGCCAGGAACACCACAGGACAATGGGTAGAGACAGCATAGGGGATGGGGGGGGGATTACGACCATAGAGGAGGGACAGAGGGATGAGGCCGTGATGGGGATGGGGGACAAATGCACACAGGGATCGGGGGAACAGGGATGGGGCCATCGCCACATGCCCAAGTGGACGTGAGATCAAAGAGGGCGAAATACACCAGAGCCAAGGTCAGATAGGAAGAGACCGTGAGGTGGGGGGGAAGACTTGGCAGTGCATCCCCGGGAGCCAGAAGAAATGAATGGGGGACGGGCCTTAACACAGAACTCTTGCCGTTCACAGAGGAGCAGCCCAGTCCAGCCAGGGGAGCAGCACGTGAAGTGAGTGAGTCAGTAAGAAGCCACAGTGGTGGCCACTGACAGGTAGGTGGGTGCTAACAGCTGCGGGGCAGGCAGGACCGGCAGTTCACACCCATGCCCTATCAAACAGGTGCAACCTGGAGGACACAGCAAAGGGTACGGATCAAGGGGCACGGACTGCCAGCCACAATAAGGGATAGAGGGGAGGGGTGGAACTGCTCCCTGCAGAGACCCGGTAACCGCCTTGAACAGGATGGAGAGGCATAAGGTAACAGGGGATGATGGGTGACGAAGTAGGACATCACGCCATCACCACCTCATCCCCACCAAAAGGTGGTGGTCATGGGGTGGGGTGACCAACAGCTACCACCACCCTGCCCATGACAGCCAGTCATCATTGCCAGGACAGGTCAGGGCACACAATAGGGTGCCGTACCATGCAATCACAGTGTGGCTGGAATGGTATGCGAAAGCATGCACACACCACCATGGCCAATTGGACCCCAGTACACGGGATAGAACACAATAGGGCCTACGGGGTGTCCAAAGAACAATTTAGTTGGGTGCAACAATGGGCAGCTCTGCCATGGCATGGGGAATCCTGGACCCACAGCGGTACCACACGGGCCAATGGACTGGATTGGGGTGGGGTCCCCACATCACCAGTCAAACAAGACAGAGGCAGGAGTAAGGGTAGACAGCACAATGTATTGGTGCATGGTGTTCAGGAATACAGGGCAGTTGGATGGGGGCTGCCGTTAGGCAACGGTCAGTCCCTGGCTATTTGGGCAACTATGCGCCTGCAGAGGGCGTCATGGTTCTCCTCAGACACCTGCCTGAAGACCCCACCCTGAACATGCTGGTACAGGGGCCCAGGGCTCAGTCTCTGTACAGGGGGGGATAATCCAAGGCAGTCCCACCAGTCTCACAGATGTTATTGAGTACACAGGCCGCCAGGACGAGGATGGGGGGTATGCTGCTGGTTGAATTGGCTCTGGTTAAGTAGGAGGTGCCACCTCATCTTGAGCAGGCTGAAGGTCCTCTCCACTACGCACCTTACGGAGGCCAGGTGCTTGAAGAGCACCCGAGCGGGGGTGTGGGCAACGGGATAGGACCTCATCAGCCATGGGGTCAGAGGGCAGGCGGAATCCCCTATGACAACTGGAGCCATGAAGCATCCTGAACATGTTCGGGGCTATCCGCCCATCAAACATCCTGGCATAGAAGGAGGAGGAGTGCAGGATCCGAGCATCGTGGCTCCTCACTGAGTGGCCTGTGTACACATTGATGAACAGGCATCGGTGGTCAACACAATGGTGGAAGCCCATCACCTCAAAGCCCCGGATCACCACCTCTGGGTCCCAGAGCTGGATGATCTGCTCCAGGAACAAGTCAACTATGAGGTCGCTGACATCATGGAGTGCCCTGTTCAGAGTCACTCCCCCCACGCCAAACTGCTTACCCACGCTCTGGCAGGAATCGGGGTTGCTAGGTGCCACACTGCCATTGCAACCCGCATACCTGGTGGTAGGGGACAGCGCATGTTGGTTTTGTTCCTCCAAAGGCAGGCTCAGACGATCTCAGCAATCCGGGTCAGCAGGCAGCTGGTCATCCAGAAGTGATCGATCCACTCCTCGTCAGTCAGGTCACAAGCATGTTCACCCACCAGTCATTGCTCCGTGACCACGCCCAGGCCATCTGTTGCACAGGGTCACCCGACGGCCATACACGTTGAGGGGCAAACTGGAGAGAACGAGGCGGATGTGGTGCGATGCTGCCATACCCACCATCACTTGGTGCTTTGCTTTGATCCTCTGTGCCCATTGAACTGTTGCCACATGGCGCAGGTAGCGTGCTCTCTGGCAGCATAGGCCATGGGTATACCAGCGAGGGGCTGGGCGCAGGAGGTCAGCCATTTGCTCGAACACTTGTGCCAGGAGACCGAAACATGAGGCCAGGATAGCGATCAGGTCAGCCCGTATGTGCAGGGTGCCCACAATGGGCATCGTGCTGCCACCAAAATGACCTCTCTCCGTGAACTCAGCTACACACCCAGTGACCACCCACCAACCCCCAACACGAACCCCACCCTGTGCTTTGTTACCCTGAACCAGCTAGTTGCCCTGTGTTGTCACCCCTCGCACACTCCTTCTCACCCACAGGCACCACTCCATGCACTCAACATCATTCCCCCCACACGTGCCTCTCTCACTCTCCACATGACACCACTTCGTTCACTCCGCTCCCTCTATTGCTCTCACTGCACTCTCTCCTCTCCACTACCACCGCAACCAACACGCCACACGATCCTGCTCCCTTATGTAGACGGGTGCTGGGTCGCTGGGCCTCAGCAATTAGTGCAACACTTTGAGTGCAGTATGCTACGGCAGCCCCTTGATCGTTTCCTATCCCTCCCTCCCCCGGGCCCTGTACAGCCTCCCTGCACCTTATCGAGTAGGGATGGGTCCGTCCTGTGTGTGGAATTGTGGTTTTCAGACCCGCTGAGCCCGGGTGCTATCAGCTGGCCAAGGTCACCCTCCAGATAGCTGCCAGCTGCGGCCCCATCCAATATCAGACAGCAGCTCATCACCCACTTCAGTTGCTCTCCAACTTGCCGTCTTTGTACAGGCCATGTCCAACTGTGGAACAGGCCATGGAACCAATCATTTGGTAGGGGAGGAGTAGCCGGTGTGTGCCACTGTTCTGTTGGGAACCCTGTGGCATAGCAGCGATGTCCAGCTGTTGGTGAACGACCCCCATTCCGTGGGTGATGGCTTCAGTCTCCTGTCCCAACATGTGGCTGTTGGGGCACCCCTTTGGGGGTCTGGTGTGCCAGAGGCATGCCATGGAGCTCAGTTTTGCACACCTATGCCAACCTGACCCTGGGCCCCCACCCGCCATTGTGCTGCCATGGGAACCCTGGAAGCTTCCTGCTGTTCGTCAGGTGGCCGGTCATCAGGAGTTCCGTCTGGCCCTCCAGGCTGGTGGGCCGTATGTGGCGAGCTGCTACGCCTGTGTCTTCCTGCGTGCCCGTGGAATCGCTTGCCCAGCTCACCTTGGTGAGCTTGGCTTGCTGCCGCCTGATGTTGGTGGGCTCTTCCTGACTGGCCGACCCACAGTGCTGGAGAGGGCTGCCTTGAGAGCTGTGCTGAGCCGTTCCAATGTCAGAGCAGCTGCTGCCACAGGACACTCCCTCCTGTCCCGCTTCATGGTGGATGCCCATATGCATACCTGTGGCTACCGGCAGGGCCTCTTCGCCTGGGATGGTCTTCTCCAGAGGCCCTTGTACCCTGAGCACCCGGTGCCTGCACTGTCATCTCACCTTTGCTGCAGTCTCCATCGTGGATCCCCCCTCCCCGTGAAGAACCTGTGCTGTTGCTCCTCCTTGGCTGTGCTGCTGGCTTTTGGTCACCTGCGTGAATCATCCGCCTCCCAATCCGTGCCCTGTGGTATGGTCTGTGGGTCTACCTACTGACGCTTTTCTTCCAGGTTTGCCTGCGAACCCCTCGGACTCCATCAATCGGTTGTACTGCTCCTTCCACGCACTGTGGGGTGCCCCCCCCGTCCCTGGCATCAGCTCTCTCTGGCCAGTGTGGCATCCTACTGCTCCCTGTGCCAATAAACCTTGTCACTGTTTAGCTGCTTCTGTTCTCCTGATGTGTCTGTGGGTCCGTTCCCCTGGCTACTGTAGGTGCTGGTGCCATTAGTGTCGTGTATGCGTGGGCTCCCTGGATGTTGCGGTCTGTGGGCTGCCCTACTGGTGCGCTCCTTCTCTACTTTCATGCAGGTGATGCGTAACGGGAGGACCAGGGAGCAGGTGGAGGTGGTGCAGCTGGTCCTGCATATCCTGCAGCAGGTACACCTTTTGGACCGTGCCCAAGCGGATAGCTGGAGTCGGGTCCGGGGTCACTGGCCCTACTGAGGGCTCGGATCTGCCCCACCGTCCCACCTTGTAGTCACTTGGTGTTGGTTTTTGTTGTCTGTTGTGAGCCTATTGCTCTAGGTGGATTGTAACTAATGTTTGGTTTGCTTGTGTCTCCCTGGTGTCTGTGTTCTCCTTCCCTCGGTTGAACCCCTCTGTGTGGGTCGTGCGTTGGTGTGGTTTTCTGGCAGGACATGGGTCCTGTGCTCTGTGTTCCCTCGCTCCCTGTGGTTGTGCTTTGTATCCGTGGGTCGACTATGGCTTGGCCCCTTGGTACCCTGTTATCTGGTTCATACCCCCTCCGCTGTTTATTTATTTATATTTATTTTATAAATTTTTACCCCGCCCCTCCTGCCATGCAGCTCGGGGCGGCTTCCAAGCATTTAAAAATAAATAAAATCAGTTAAAACAATCATAAATATTATAAATATATTAAACAGGGCTAAAATACAATCTGAAACCAAAAATAGGTGGGGGAACTAAAACCCCACCCTACTCACCCTCCCTCCCAAAGGCCTGGGTGAACAGCCAGGTCTTACAATTTCGCCGAAATGTTAATAGGCTAGGGGCCAGGCAAGCTTCCTCTGGAAGGGAGTTCCACAGCCGCGGCCCCACTACCGAGAATGCCCTCTCCATCGTGGCCCCCTGCTTAACACGGGGGACCTCCAGGAAGGCACCCCCGGCAGACCGCAGGAGCCGCTCTGGGGCACAGAGGGCGAGTCGGTCCCTAAGGTATGAGGGGCCGAGACCGTATAGGGCTTTATAAACCATCACCAACACCTTGAACTTGGCTCGGCACGCTATCGGCAGCCAGTGCAGAGCTCGGAGCACCGGTGTAATATGCTCCCGGCGGCCCGTCCCCGTAAGAAGACGAGCCACCGCATTCTGCACTAGCTGCAGCCTCCGAACCAAGAACAAGGGAAGCCCCACGTAGAGCGCGTTACAGTAGTCGAGCCTCGAGGTGACGAAGGCATGGATGAGGGAGGCCAGGTCCGGGCCGGAGACAAACGGACGCAGCCTACGTACTAGATATAGCTGGCGGAAGGCAGCCTTAGCGACTGCCTCCACCTGCCGCTCCAGACGCAGGTCTGCGTCCAATATGACCCCCAGACTCCGGACCTGCTGAGCTACAGGGGGGCAAACCCCCCCAACCAGGGGGGCCACCACCCCCTTCGCCCTCCCCACCACCATCACCTCCGTCTTATCTGGGTTGAGCTTCAGTCTGCTCCGCCGCATCCAATCCGCCACGGCCTCCAAACATTGGGATAGCACCGAGACAGCAGGGTCTGGGTCAGTAGAAAACGAGAGGTACAGCTGAGTATCATCAGCATACTGGTGACATCGCACCCCGAACCCTCTCACGACCTCCCCCAAGGGCTGCATATAGATGTTAAATAATAATGGAGACAAGATCGATCCCTGCGGAACGCCACACGGTAAGGCGCGGGGGCTCGATGTTTCCTCCCCCAACACCACCCGCTGGCTCCTCCCCGAGAGGAATGAACGGAACCATTCAAGAACAGTCCCGTCCAGACCCCCCCGGTCACGCAGTCGTCTCAACAGCAGCCCATGGTCCACGGTGTCAAAAGCGGCCGAGAGATCGAGCAGGATGAGAAATGTCGAACATCCCGCATCCATCTCCCGGCGGAGGTCGTCCACCAAGGCCACCAACGCCGTCTCGGTGCCATAGCCGGGGCGGAACCCAGATTGAAAAGGGTCAAGGAGCCCGATATTATCTAGATGACCCTGGAGCTGGAGCGCCACTGCCCGCTCAATAACCTTCCCTAAAAAGGGAAGGTTAGAGACAGGTCGGTAGCTGGCGAGCGCGTCTACGTCCAACGATGGTTTTTTCAGCAGGGGGCGCACCACAGCCTCTTTTAAGCAAGGCGACAACCTCCCCTGCCGAAGGGACGCATTCACCACCCTCGCCAGCACCGTCCCCAACGTCTCCCCGGAAGCTTTTATTAACCAGGACGGGCATGGATCTAGTTGACAACACGTGGCCCTCACAGACCCCAGGACATCCACCACATCGGCTGGCGTCACTTCCTGAAACTCACCCCATAAAGATGGACCAGACGGACCCTCCGCCCCCCCGCGCTCTTCCCCTACTGCTATCAACCCAGCGTCGAAATCGGCCTGAATCCGAGCGATCTTGTCTGCGAAGTAGATGACAAACTCCTCACAGCGGGCCCGGGACAAGTCCCCATCCAGGCGGAGGGAGGCCGGACTAACCAGCCCCCGCACCACCCGAAACAGCTCCGCTGGACGCGACTTCGCAGACGCTATGAGGACGGCGAGGAATTCCTTCCTCGCCGTCCTCACAGCCTCCACATAGGACCGCAAATGGGCCCTATGGAGAAGACGATCGGAGACAGACCGAGTCCGACGCCAGCGTCGCTCTAGCCTCCTGCCCACACGCTTCATACACCGCAGCCCCTCAGTAAACCAAGGGGTCCTGCGGTGACGAGACCGAGGCAGAAGGCGCCTCGGAGCCACCCTGTCAATGGCCTCCTCCAGCAAGATGTTCCAATGCCGGACCAGCTCATCCACAGAGTGACCGTCCACATCCAGGGTAAGCTCCCTCAGGACCTCCTGGAACCGCTGGGGTTCCATCAGCCTCCGAGGGCGGACCATCCTAACTGGTCCCTTCCCCTTCTGGAGGGGGCGCGCTAAAAGACCGGCCTGAAGGAGGTAATGGTCCGTCCACGACAAGGGCACCGCTGTCACCTCCCCCACAACCGGACCCCCCGCCTCAAGGCCAGAGCCGAAGATCAGGTCGAGGATATGTCCCCCCACGTGGGTCGGGCAGATCACCTCCTGGGACAAGTTCATAGTTGCCATGGCGGCCATGAACTCCCGCTCCGCCCCAACAAGGCCGGCATCGGCGTGGACGTTGAAGTCCCCCAGAACCAAAGTCCTGGGGGAGCCCAACACCACCTCCGAGGCCAGCTCCGCTAGAGCGGTAAGGGATGCCGCCGGGCATGAAGGGGCCCGGTACACCAGCAGCACCCCTAGCTTGCCCCCAGCCAAATCGAACACCACGTGCAGGACCTCTACACCCATAATCTCCCGAACTGGATACCTCCTAACAGGCCAGTCCTCCCTAAAAACAATAGCTATACCACCTCCCCGGCCGCCCGTGCGGGGCTGATGCTGCACAGCATACCCAGCTGGAACAAGATCCGCAAAAGTTGGACCGGCCAGATCATCCAGCCAGGTTTCTGTGATGCATGCGAGGTCCACGACCCCATTCAAGAGTGGGTTTGAGTGGGTTCCCGTGTTCCCCCCCCTGTGGGGCTCATCCTGAGTCCTGTGCATCCCATCCCCTTGCTTGTTGAGCTGCTGTAGTGGTGCAGCCAGCTTGTGTTTTTTGGGAAGCAGCTATCCACTCTGTGCCCTCCAATCCTGGCTCCAGCTTGCGTTTTAGTGCCTGCCACCATCAACCCTGCTGTCCTAGTCCTGGTCTGTTGTTCCGAGGTTTGGGAGGTTCTGTGGGCGGTGATCCGTGCCGGGAGGGGAGGGGCGTGCATTGTGTGGTCCCCACCTGTTTTGAGGCTCGTCTGTTCTTCCAGTCCCAGCCTCCCTCCCTCAGTTGGGGTCCCCTTTCTACCTCCCTCCTGCTGGGTTTCCCTGTGAGCTTCTGTGCACTGTGTTGTGCGGGTGTGGTCTGGGTTCCGTGTAGTCTGTTGAGCCTGGTTGTCTGGCCTGTGTCTCGGGGCTTGACTGGGGCTGCTTTATATCTCTTGACATTCCAGCTCCCTCCTCCCCTGCCTGCCCGGAGTCTGGCAGTAAAGGGGCGGTGCTGTGTGCCGTGCCTTTGTTTCCACTCTATCAGCCATGTTGTCACGTCACTGTGCAGGGCGTGGTTTCCCCTCCGTTTGGTGTACGGGCGGTCCATGTAAATATCATGGGTGCTTGCTTGGTGTGGCCCTGGGTGGGTACATGCTCTATGAGTGTGTGCCGGCCCCTCCCCTTCTTTCCCACAACCCCCCGCGGTGGTGTCATGTAAACGTCTCTCTGCTCGGCGCACATGGGTGTTTGGTGGGTGTGCTCACCCACTTATCTCCACCCACGAGGCCTGCGGCGGCATCTGCGTAAAAACAGCGATATTTTTAAATTACTGCAAATGCAGAAAATGACCTCCAGACCATTCCGTGCATGCACAACCTTTTTTCAAAATGGCAGTGACATTTTGGAAATGGGCATGCATGCACAGAACAGTTGGGCAGCCATTTTGCACATACACAGTAGTATTTTAAAATTTTAGAACTGAAACAGGCTTGTTGTAGCGCTGTTCCAATTGTGCTTGGATTAATCCATAACAGTCCATTCTGAGCAGTTACAGATTTAATCAGAATCCGAATTCCCACCACTATTTATTATAGTTTTGTCACGTTTAGATCATGGCAGACAAGGGCTCTCCACCCATATATGCACCTTCTTTTACTTTAATTCTGAATGTAAATGCTATATTTTTGTTTGTTTGTTTTTTCAAAAAAGAAGATTCTTAATCTAAGGGAATACAGCCCCATGCTTTCCAGCAAGGAGTCTGAGAATTTCATCTGGAAAGGAACAAGTCTTCACTGGCCAGCAGCCAATGATCCTGTACTATTCCCTGAAGTATTCTCACACGAAAGTGTGCAAGTAGCCACTGGCTGCGATCCAAAAAAATCATGTGGCAGGGAGACACAAATGGAAGACCTGTGGTAGGAATGAATAGGGCCCTCCAGAGATGGGGAAAGCCACACCCCTTGTCAAGCTGGCTCAAAGTTCTACCCACCTACTGGGCTGTCAGAAACTCCAGGAGCTGGCATCTGCACCCCCTGTTGCCCAGAGGCCCCAGGAGCCCTGAGGCTCATGGCAGGCATGGGGTTCCCAGCAGGCCCCCCCCTCTGTGTTCTATACAGAAGTGCTCCAGGGGCAGCAACAGAGTGGGTGTGGGGAAGGGGGAGGCAAAGGCTTTTGGGACCCTGCAGCAGTAATAGGTGCAGGCTCTTAAGGCCCTGAGGTGGCAACAACAGCTATGGAGAGGAGAGAGGGAGGAGCTCCCGGAATCTGGAGATGACATGTGTGGGCTTCTGGTTGGCCCAGGGAATCGCAGTAGGCAATTCACAAGTGGCAACCACTGCTCAGGCATCATGCACAGTTACTCCTGGGAGCCCGCACCTGCAACCTCCAGACCCCAGGAGCTTTCCTCCCACCCTCTGCTGCCCCAAAAGTACCTGCCACACACACACACACACACACACCTCTTTGCTGCTGCCATTGGAACCCTGGGAACCCTCCTGCATCTGCTGCTGAGGGAGCCCAGGAGTCCCACGTCCGCCACAAGACTAGGACTCGAGGGGTGGGGAGGGAAAATGCTTCCTGGGACTGCTGGGTGCATGCAGGGGGAGCTACCTTGACAGGGGTGTGGCTTTTCTCACTTCTTCAGGGCCTCGTATGTTCCCCATTCACAGGACTTCTGCATGTGGCTTCCTGTCACACAAGGTGTCTGGATTGCAGTCACTATCTGTCCACAATACTCTAGGTTCTACCAAGTCAAGCAGTAAATTTAAATTAGACTTAAGATCAAACTGGTAATCCTTCCATATAGACTACTTTTTAACCATTATGAAGAGAGACAAGAGTCCTCAGATCATGTGAAGATGTTTATAATTCAAAATGTCTGGAGATTTCAAAGACTAGGACTAAATTCCAAAACTTTTTTTATTAAAAGATAGTTATCTTCTTAAAGGAATCTTTTGAGTTTTATTTTCTACTATGCATTAAGAAATTACACCATGTAAGGAGGATAGCCACATGGCTAAAAGGCTAATCTGGGATTTGGGGGTAGACCATTCAATTCTCTGCTCAACTAGGGATTTTGTACATGCCTTTAGGAAAGCTACTTAGGCTGTGAACCTAAAACTGCTCTATGGATGTAGCACTTTGATGATCCGGTTCCAAGTTTCATTGTCTCAGTCACACATCTATATAATGTGGTAATAGTACTCCCGTACCTGCCTGAGATGCTTAAAGTCTGTGAGGAACTTGTATGTCTTCCACGCCGCACGTTTCTATAGTAGCAAAGTATTTATGATAGAAAATTAACAACAGACTAATGTCTTAATAAAGAAGAATTCCCATTGTTCAGCTGAGTTTCTTCCAATCGTCTGAACTTGTCATGAACTCAACCAGGCCTCAAGATACCTACTCTTTTTTTGCAACCCGCTTTTCCCAGGTAACATTTTAAATATGCTGTAAAACAGGAACTGAGACTTATCACACACTGGGTATTTTCAGAAGTGAGAATACCACGCTTAGCAACATTTTACCACACTTAACCCCCACACCCTGGCCACAACCACCATCGCTTCTGTTCCGCCGCCGCCAAATGTTCACCATGCTTTAACCCGAACCATAGCAGCAGTTACCACTGGCGGTGATCTCAGAAATTTGCGGGGAACAGCAGGTGGTAAGCGCTGTCACGGTTCGGGGCAAAGTGTGGTAAGGCATGTCTGTTCTGGGTATCGGCCTACGCCAGGGCAGGGTGGCGGCCAGTACCCTAGATTGGCATGGTGGCGTCATTTCTGAAAATACCCATTATTTCTAGAAGCAGCCTGAGTATCAGAGGATGGCTGGGCAAAACAATATCAACTGCAGGAAGGCAAGATGTGTTGGATAGGTTAAAAAACAAACAAACTATACTGCAGACTGAAGTACACAGTAAAAGTCTAGTCAAAACTTTAGATGCTTATAGAGAACATAATAAGTTTTATGGGATGTACTGAAATTTCAAGGAAATGAATCACATGTCCACCTTACTCACCACTACAGCCTTTTCAGTTGCTGAGAGGGCAAGGGATAAAAGTCAGTTTAAACCAATGTATTGATACGAGATCTTTATGCTCAGCCGGTCTCAGGAAATCACAACAAAGTCTATTAATGTTGGTTTTAATAATTACTTCCTTAAGCCTCCTGTGGACACAACTGGATGGAGGGGTGGGGTGGTCCTATCACGTATGGATTACTGATTAGAATTTAATTATATACATTATACTTTAACAGTTTTCATCTTTAACACTGCAAAAGGAAGGCTACCTCATCTATTACTTTCTACTGTACCTGCAAATAAAAATGTATCATGCAAGCAACTGTATCAAAAATATCCCTACCTTGGCAATACAAAACTTTTGAAATCATTGCAACAGAAAGCATATTTCAGATTAATACATTTCTCAACTAACTTACTCTTTAAAAAATCCATATGAGCTACGCAAGTAATAGCTTTCTGACATGAAACATTCAATGAGCAGTGAGTTTTAGGTAGTCCCTGTTAGCCACTGTGGAACAGTTAACCTTTTGAACCTTCCTTAGGGTATACTGACCCCTAAAGGTACTAAATTTGAATCACTTTACGAGTGGTGAAATACAATGAAATTAAAGGTCATTTGTGACTGACAGTACAAGCGCCTATGGAGACACACATTTGGAAAAATTTCCTAGTAAGGTCGCAGCTTTATTTAATGACACTTGATACCACTGATGGGTATAAGGACCCAGGTCTCGAACTAGCACCTCTAGGTCCCTGGTGCGGGTGGCTGGCGCCTCTGTGCCACCCATGAGGCCAGGCTCAGCCTATGTTCTGGTCCTGCTCACCCTTTGGACCGCCTGACAGGGTTCTCCTCCACAAGACCCTGATTCGTCCTTGCCAGGCATGCCCAGTATAGCAGGCACGTGACAGGAAGCAGGACACAGGCAGAGCAACAATGCGACTTCTGTGTCTGTTTCGCTGCCTCCTGATTCCTGCCCTTGGACCCTTAACTACTCTCTCCTGGTTCCTTGCCTCTGTCTCCTGGTTCCCAACTCCGTCCTGTCTCTGCACTTCTGATCCCCACTGCCTCCCTTCTGCCTCGGTGTTCCCACTCCTGTCTGAACTATCCAACGGTTGCAAAAAAAGAGTAGTTATCTTGAGACCTGGACTGTTTCTTTGAATTTGACCTTGGCCTGGTCTCCAATTCTGTATTTGACTTGCCCCTTTGGTCTTGTTACCTGTCTTGATCCTGTCAGAACTCTGGTTGGGCCCTGATCCTGCAGTAACTCAGGTCTGTCTCAAGTACGTGCCTGACAATGGGCGACCCATCCAGACAGCAGCAGAGAACAAATGAGGGCAGGTAAGTAGGTAATTAGGAGTTTATGGTGCAGCAGTTATAAAGTCATATTGCACCCAACACAAGGCAAAAAAAATCATCAAAGAGAGGCAAATGGAGGTCAGTAGCTACTGGGTTATCACATTAGAGATAACCCAGACCCCTTAAATATACAATAATCTGCCCAATGATGGGGTGACTGCCCTTTGAAAGCCCCACCCCTAACAATCAACACCTCAAGAGGGAAGGTCTTTCTCCAGGCCCACAGTCCTTCAATGTGCTCTGGCTAGGACACTCAAAAGTATCTTGCTGGAAAACATGAACGTTCCTCTAAAGCTGCAATAGAAGTACACTTCCTTCCAAAACCTTTGGGCTAGAAATATTTGCCAGCTGCTTCAACAGTTATTCCACACTACGGAAATGCAAAGATTCTACTGGCTAGTCTTTTATATGCAGTTCTATGCCTAGAACACAGAGTCCATGAGCCAATATGGGGTGTTTCCACAGGCTACCCTCCTCATAGCAAGAGTAGATAACAAGATGGAGATTCCTGTAGCTCGGAGTCTACACATGATGCCAAACATGTGGGTATACTCACTGCTCAAGAGCCTTGGATTCTTCCCAGGTTTGCAGTTAATAGAGCCCTCCTGGTCTGCTGCAGTACCAGAGCAGCAATGTTGCTGGCAGACAGGGACAACTGCAATACAGTACAGGCTAGGCTCCCTGCTCCACCAAGAACTGGCATGCAGGGAACTCCATCTACAGGGGGTTCCCTGTCTCACATGGATTAGCTGTCATGCAGAGGGAGCAAGGAGCCAGGAATCTATCCCACCCACATTGAATACCTTAGAGGTCTGGTGAAATTCACCAGTTTCCCTTCTTCTGGTTAATTTCACTCCAACCCTAAACTGTAGCATCAGGGTAAAACTGATGAAGGGAAGGATAGCCTGGTCAGTTTCACCAAGACCAGCCATTCAGTGCAGGTTGGGCTTCCTGCTGGACAACGGATCAATTAGGAGGGGCAGGGAATCACCTCCTTGTTGCCTGCTTATCATTTGTTAGGCGGGAAGCAGGGAGCCCAGTCCAGCTACTTAGAGGCTTGGGGAAATTTACCACTGGAAGGAGGCGCCTGGTCAATTTCACCAAGATTTATCTACACATAAGCCAGAGGTGAGAAACCTCCTAAGCACTGAACCTTAGTGCATAACCCCAAGCACTGAAAAACTGAGATCAGGACAAGGGAGCAGATATTAGGGCATGCACAGAAGGATAGGGGAAAGATCCATGTCATAGAGCCATGATCCGGATCGTCTCCTTCCTGAGCACAGCCCTTATGCAATCCCACCGCCCAACTTCTATGCGGCCCTCAGAGTTTGTACTAATTTTCAAAGTGGCCCCTTGGGGGGAAAAAGGTTCCCCACCCCTGATATAAACTATGAGGAAATACATATGCTGGGAGCGCCACGCTTTTGGAGGAGCCTCCAACATGCATCTCTCCTGCAGCAAGGCACGTGATGGTCAAAGATAACACAAAATACAAGTTTAAGGAGAAAACCTGTGGCTAGCACAACCTGTAGTGAGAGAGAGAGAGAGAGAGAGAGAAAGAGAGAGAGCGGGAGAGAGAGAATGAATGCATGCCTTTTCTGCCTTGCAAATATAATACCAGTTTTATGTTGTTATTGAAAGGGATTTCTTTTTATTGTTTCGTTTTCTTTTTGGACCAAGGGTGGAAAGGGGCAAAACACAAGAAACAGTCATTCAGAACCAGAAAAAGACCCAAAGGTACAGAGTACTCCCAGTCCTCACTGCAATCAATGAGTAGAATAGAGTTTCCAGCACTATGTAGAAAGTGTTCAGCATATGCTCACCTAACCTTCAATTGAACTAGGGTAATACTAAGGAATTATAAAAGAGAGCCTTCCCCCCGGCCCCCCAGTGAAGGCATGAGTAACAGAAATAAATATCATGGCTCTTTAGCTATTCGAAGATGAGCTATTATTTTTTAAAAAAATCTATATATTATGAGGGAGAAAGTAATACTAAACACAGCTGAGGGTTTAACCACAGATTTAGAATGTTACAAGACTTAAAAATAACGAGAAACAGACAAAATCGCAAAACCCAACTCCTGCGTCCCTCCCTCCCCTTCAAAAAAAGCAGACAGGAACCTAATGACAACAAAACTCTGAACATTCACCTTTTTTTTTCTTTCACAGAAGTTTCAAAATTCTGTTTCATAAGAAATAAGTTTGCTCTTGCTATGCTTTTGCCCACAATGTTTCTAAGAAGTGATGGCAAAATGATTTTTAAAAGTCACTTTAGCATATCGGCAAGAACAAACACATTCCAGGCAGTATCTAACACTAGCACAGCACCTGGGGTTATGTATTAATACCTTAAAAGTCCTTACTTTTTGACCAGTCCTCCATTTGTACTTCTGAACTTGTTTGATCTGGCAGGGACTCCAATTCTCACTCCAAGATTTCAGAGCTAAAATAAAGCCAAGTCTAGATAAATAAACTTAAAACAATATATCAGAACACACCTATACCTTGCCTTTATTTGACAGAGAATTTACAAGACAAATGATTTTAAAAATATTTATACTGGGACAATAAAATTTGTGTGCTTTAACAGTTGGTGCTAAATTAAGTTTCACTGTAAGATTTTCTCTTCACACTTTTAGTTTATACAATAGTTTATCCAACATTCTGTTCAATCTGATGCTTTTGTTAAAGAATGTATTAGTTTGCCACCTTACTCTAAAGAGACTGATCCTGTAGGCAATTACTACAAAGTACTGAACTTACCAAAGTGAGTAGTCCTGTTGAAGCAAGGAAACCATTCCCCACAGTAAGCATTACATGCAATAGTAAGTGTTTGCAGGATTGAGTCATTATGTTGACTGTCTTTAACACATTCTGGCCTACGTACATGAATTCTATGAGAGAATTCATACACCATCACAATACCATAACATTTTTGTACATGCAAACCTATATAATGTTATATGCTCCAACTTTTGGAATAGAAAAAAAAAATGATCTTCATATATATTACCCAATCTTACATAGCACTATATGAAACTGAACTTTTTACACAATCAAAATAATAATTAATAAAACCAAATAAATAGCAAGAGAGAGCTTATAAGTGGAGGTGTATTGTAAAATGTTTAAACAATGCCTTAGAAAATCATTTTCTTTATATTAAGCAAATGAAATAATAAAATATTCTTTGTTTTATATAAGATTTAAGTAATTCCATGGTATTAAATACTTAATGAAAATCTAAAGAATATAAAAGGTTTCACTGCTCAATATAGTAAGAGAAAATCCACAGGAAATAATCAGTTCTGCTGATAAGTTTGGCACAGTACAATAGTGAAATTAACAATTTAAAATCCCCTTAGTCATGCAGATGGTACTTTTAAAACACTAATTAAGCAGCAGGAAAAACAGTTATGATACAACAAAAACTGAAGGGCCTTTCACTTTTAAGTGCTGGATGATAAAAAAATCTGCAGTTAACTGGTAAGATTTATTTAGACTAACATTTACTGTAAACACTCAGGAATTAGTATTCACAGCTCATATTTGTTTTAAGCGCAAGTGTACATGATGAAAGCAGTGGAAGTGTTTTTCATTGAGATGCTTGCTTCTCAAGGGTGAGGGTAGAGTAATAAAGTTACCTCATACATAGCACACCGAGCTCCATACAAAAGTCCTCAAATGAAGCTGTAAGCTTCTCCTTTTTCAGTTCTTTGTAACTGTGTTGATTTGGAGTTGGCAAGCTTTTTCTAAGTTCCTCATTTACTTTTGGATTAGCTGAAAATATAGAAGGTTATTAATATCAAAGAAATATGTTTCAGTCAATGAAGTAGTTTCCCTACATATTGCACAAAAAGGTTCATAATAATTGCAGTCTTTTAATAAGATATTCATATAGCAAGACATGAAGAAAATACGGTCTTTAATAACCTCTGGAGTATTTTAAAACATGTCTTAGGGTCTTAATGTGCCTAGTAATATACTATTTAAAACCATAATTTTATCCCTCCACTATATACAGTCATTCTTCCTCGCCATTTACCCAGCTAATGAATGCCAGCAATTAGTAAAATGTAATCCCATTGCACAATCATTTTAATGCTTTTAGCACTCAGAAAAGTAAACACCAAATTAATACTGCTCAAGCCATATCAGATCCTAGTTGGAAGCAAGCAATTATAGTTCAGCTCCTCAGGTGTAATTAAATGATTGGAATGATTTAGTTCCATAAATGCAAGTTAATTCATAAGCAAGCAACAAATATACTGGGAGTAATTACAAGAAACATTGACAGTCTAAGCAGGGAGGGCATGTTCTTTTATGTACCTGGTGTAGGAAAATGCTGCCCTCTCCTGGACAAAATAGTGAATACCTACTGAATTACCACTATATTGCAGAATGGCATGGAATAACTCAAGGTAAAGTACTTCCTGTGGAGGTTATAGCCTTGCTCATATTTTGCGTAGACAAATATAAATCAATGAATAAGATTTTTTTTTCCATTTTAAAAATAAAAAGTAGCTAGCCATGGTATCTCACTGGTGAGAATTAACCAATATGTTATTATTTCCTATTATTAGGCTACTAAGGTTTTGTCTGGTTTTTGCTTTTGTTTGTTTTAGCTTTAAAATAGTTAGCAATTCAGTTTAGCTAAGTAAATTTCCATGTTTAGTGTTTTTTAATTTACAAACCTATAGTGTGCATACATTTTTTGCAAACAATTTTTTAGTATATAGAATATTTGTGAACTAGCAAATGTTTTTATGAGAAACTCTGGAAGCGACACTTTCAGTCATAGGCTGCTTGAAGTCTCTCATGCTAATCAGCAATGCACCTCAAGTCTGGTAATGGGTCCAAATGTCACAAGAGAGTTTCTCTGTGAATACATAGCAAACATGTAATGAAGAGTAATGTTTTTAAATTTGTTTGACACCTTAAGTAAGAATATTCCTTTACAGAAGGATCAGCCTTTGAGTTAACATAACGCATAAATCATCAATATAAATTAAAATGTAAAGATAAATACTGTGCATCACTGGGTCAAGAGGATTATGGAAAGAGGTAGTTATAACAACAAAGCATACAATTCGAGGGCACAATGCACATACATTGTAAATGTATCTTCCTTATTTGCAATTACGTTCAAATACTGGTATCAGCTTCACTTACATGACACCCCCATGTCCAAATGCCCTCAGAAAATAGCCTTTGCCTGGGCATGGAAGGGTCACAAAGCATATCCAGAATGAAGAAGGATCTAGGTATGGGAGGTTATACTAAATTCCGATAGCACCCTACTACAACTACCACCCCATACATCAACTAAAAGAAGTGACATGTAGCAAATGATCAAAGCTAGAATAGTCCTGAAATTATGTACGGTTTTGGCATCCCACATCACAAAAAAGAGAGGCAAAACTGAGAGTTTATTTTTCTAAGTATGAATTCATTTATATAGCCATATAACTTTCCACTATTGTAACAAAGTTCCAGACCTAAAAAGAGCAAAACATGTTGGTTTCTAGAGAAACATACACTGCCTCCCCTCTCTCCCTGCCCCCCCCCAAAACAACTCCCCTCCCAAAAGCCCCACAAATCAGGAATATTTGGAAAGTCTAGCAAATGGTCATTTCCACAAATAATGTAAAGTGCAAACTACAATCAGAAGCACATGATGTTTTGGGTTGCAGAGAGTGAACGTTCTTTACTAAAAAAAATTGGCAACTAAATAGATCTTTATTATTAAATGCTTTAAAACAAGACACTCAATAAATATCTGCATAGCTACCCTCACCGTGGAGATGAAATGAATTATTTTGAGAAGCCATATTACTAAGTTTAAAATGTACAGCACATTTGCGGTGCCCTTTGATGTCACAGTCTTATTTTTCTATTCAAATCTTGTACACTGTAAGTTAATTGCTTTTGGAAACTACTTATTATTCATGTAAAAATTAATGTGCCAATGTGTTTAAATCCTTTTAAATGACCATTCATGCATCTTTCTTCTTTAAGTACCGATGAAAGCTGTCAAAGATATCAATGCAAGATGGTCTTAAAGAAAGTTCTAATAAAGATTTTTTCTGCTAACATAAGATTTCCATTTTCGCCAACTTTACTTAAATTCCATTAATTTTTTAAGCTGCTTTTAATAAATTCACCAAGTAAAATTTTTTAGGCCCCATAGTCTGTCATTTGTGTTCCAGCTGACTTTATGAATATTAATAACAGTGTTATCCTGATTAAATAGGCTTCATATGAAATCCCTGTGAATCCTATAGCTCAGACATCTCATTTTTCCAACTCTTTATGAATTTGGATTCAGACATTAAAGTGGGAAAAAATCTTAAAAACAGATTTAATGGTACATTTGCGTATTCTTAAGCAAAAATTAGATGTTCTAATGATTCAAACAATTAAAACTGATAGGTCCACATATTAAGATTTCAGGCTTTCAGTAAACATACAACATAGTTCAACTCTAATGAAAACTTCAACACTTTCCAGAACAAAAGGATTAAGAATCTATTATAAAATACTAACATCTGTCCTTATACTAACCTTAAACAATAGAATAATATTTTAACTCCTATGAGCCTTACAATTGCAAAAATATTTCCTATACAGAAGAGAGCTTCTGGTATGCTTTGTTACTTATGCATGTACCTGTATTTTGTGTTTTAATGCATATTAGTTACTACAATATTAGTGTAATGCTTCTTAGATATATAATCATATTTATAAATCAGGAAATCAAATGAAATTGCATTACATTTATCTGGGGCATATTTGTTCTCCAGTTCACAATGGTCTTCTGGTTAGACCCAAATGCTCCTGTCTTTTCAGTCTCACCTGTCTTGGATGTGCACATTCTACAATGCTCACAGAAATTCCAGCGACATGCACATGCAATTTCACCTTAAGTGTACACGTTGCAGTGATTTGTACACCCATGTCTGGTGTGTGCTACTGTACACACACCATTTTAAACACAACATACTATTTATTAGCACTATGCAATATTCAATATAATTATCATTCATCTCATTTATTTAGTCTGATCCTGGAAAAAGACTCTTGGAAACTCTACCTATTTTGAAGATCTTGGACTCATCCAGGCATAAGCATGCCTGAGGCCATAATTACTAAATTTGTTATTCACCAAGATCACTTGTGACACTGACAGGACAATTCATCACCATTAAAGTCAATGGGAGTTTGCCCTTAACTTGAATTGTAGCGGACTGCACCCTTAGCTTGCACAAATGTATCTATTAGAACGAGTACTTAAAATTATTGTGTAGGGCAAGTAAAAGTTAAGGTGTTCCATTTTCAGAATATTTAATAATTATCAATCTCAAGATTGGAGCTAGCTCTTGAAGTGAAGTAAGCTTCTTCAAGTCGCTGACTATCAGAGCCCAGGCTTCAAACTGTCAACCCTGAGGCTCCTGGGCAGTAGTTAGCTCACCAGTATCACTGCTATTCCTCAGCTTTGGCCTGGCTCTGCTAGACAGGCAACCCCCTCACTAGGCTTGCTCCACAATGCCAACTTCTTGGTTGGCTGCCGGCCTGTGTATAAGGCAGGCCTGAATCCAGGACGTGGATGGAGGGACCATCTGCTCCATGGCTTCCTGCTCCTTGTCCCTGGATCTGCTCTTCCCTCCCTGGTTCCTGTTTGTTTGGAATGGCTATCCCCTGTTTTGGTTTTGTCTTAATTTGTCCTGAACCTTTGCCTGTTTCTGGAACTGGTCCCTTTGGTCTTCTACTCTACCTGCCTCTTCGTCTTCCCCAGCACGTTAGTCTGCCTGTCCTGCCCCCTTTGAACAATGTGTTCAAAGGGGGCAACGAGCCTGTATTTGATGACCTGCGTCCAATCCTGCACGACTTTCCAGACCTATTTTTACACAGACTCTCCAGTCCTGATTGCCAGCAACCCCTGACACAGACAGGTAAAATATTTATTTATTTATTTATTTATTATTAATATGTATATGCCACCCCCTCCTTCTATAAGCATCTCGGGGTGGCTAACAACATTTTAAAATACAAAACTAAAATACAGTTAAAACATAAAATCCCCAGATTAAAATAACCCATACCCAAACCCTCTCTAACCCAACCCATCTCCCTTAGTAAAGGCACGGCGGAACATCCAGGTCTTAAACTGTCTACGGAAAGAGGGGAAGTTGGTGATCAAGCAGACCTCCAATGGGAGGGAGTTCCACAGCCACAGTGCAGCCACAGAAAACACCCTCCTCATGGTCGACACCCGGGGAACCCGGGGGAGCTCGAGGAGGGCGCCCCCGGCCGACCGCAGAATCCGGAGGTTGAGGTGGTCCTGCAGGTAGGTGGGGCTCAGGCCGTTTAGGGCTTTAATGGTCAACACCAACACCTTGAATTGGGCCTGGAAGACTATCAGCAGCCAGTGCAGAGAGCGAAGCACCGGTGTAACGTGCTTATGTCAGCCCGTCCCTGTAAGGAGGCGGGCCACCGCATTCTGCACCAGCTGCAGTCTCCGAATCAGCACCAAGGGTAGCCCCATGAAGAGTGCGTTACAATAGTCTAGTTTTGAGGTAATAAAAGCATGGATGATTGTGGCCAGATCCGAGTCCGAGACATACGGCCTAAGCCGACGTACCAGATATAACTGGCGGAATGCCGCCTTTGTCACAGCCGCCACCTGGACATCCAGGCGGAGCTGCAGATCCAGGAGCACCCCCAAACTACGGACCTGATACACCAGGGGAGGACAGACCCCATCAATGATGGGGGCCATCACTCCCCTGACTTTCCCCACAGCCATCACCTCCGTCTTGTCAGGATTTAACTTCAGGCGGCTCACCCTCATCCAATCCCCCACAGCTGACAGAAACTGGGTAAGCACCGAGACTGCCAGACCTGGGTCAGATGAAAAGGAGAGATATAGTTGGGTGTCATCAGCATGTTGATGACACCTTACACCAAACTCCCTGACAACCTCCCCCAAAGGCTGCAAGTGCATGTACACATTGAACAAGAGAGGGAATAAGATGGAACCCTGCGGGACCCCATACGTGAGGCCCCGAGGAGAAGATGAAAAATCACCCAGCACCACATGTTGGGTTCTCCCAGCCAGGAAAAGCGGAACCATTCAAGAACAATCCCGCCAATCCCTGCCCGGTCCTGCAGCTGAGTAACCAACAGCTCATGATCAACAGTATCAAATGCAGCCAAGAGATATAACAGAATCAACAGGGTCAAACGATCCTGGTCCAACTCATGGGAGAGGTCATTGACCAAGGTCACAAGTGCAGTCTCTGTGCCATAACCTGGACAAAAGCCAGACTGCAAGGCATCAAGAAAATTGATTCGGTCCAGATGGCCCTGAAGCTGTCGAGCCACCACCTGTTCAATAACTTTTCCTAAAAAGGGAAGGTTAGAGACTGGCCAACAGCTGGCCAGGGTGCCATCATCCAATGATGGTTTCTTGAGCAGGGGCCACACCACAGCCTCCTTGAGACAGTCCGACACCCTGCCCTCCCCAAGGGAGGCGCTGACTATCCCAGCCAGCAACGGCCCTAGTGTCTCCCAGCTAGCCTTAACCAGCCAGGATGGACATGGATCTAATTCACAATAAGTGGCTTGGATAGTCCCAAGAGCATCCCCCAGGTGGGGGGGTAAAGTAGCCAAGAGGTGGAATGTGGGAGAAAAATGAAGGATGCCAACTTGCGGCTTTTGTATAAACAAGCTCTCTTCTCATGGAAGGCAAACACAGTTATAGCTACCTAATAGGCAAATGGATGGTCCTAGCCATTCTTAACATTTAAGAATCCAAGTTTTAGTACATGTATCATCTAAGGTTCCAATCCAAAGATCAAACAGCTTCATGTTTTAAGTATAGCACGTAGTGAAAAATTATACCCAGGTTCTTAACCTTTCCCATAGACATCTTTTCATGATTATTATTAATATAGAGCCAGTAGTGTGCCTGACACTGATCATTAATGAAAGAGAGAGCCCTGCTCCAGGGGGCTTTCAATCTAGCATGGACAAGGGAGGGGAGACAAGGGAGACAACAATATAGTGAGAGACAGGGATATAGTCATAAAGTTGAGAATTCGCAGGTGAATGTTTTGTTTACTTGCAAGAGAGAAAAAGACCCTGAGTGATAGGACAGAAGCATCAGTGAGCAGTCTATGGGGATAAGGAACTAGGGAAAGCTTGACAGACAAAGTAGTTTTTAGGAGAGATCTGAAGGTAGGATGAAAGAGAGAGTGTGTGTGGGGTGGGGGTTGTGGTGAGAGTGAGTGAGTGAGTAGTGTTAGGCATAGGGGGCAACATGGGAAAAGGGGCAAATGATTTAGGGAGAAGGAGACTTTGGTAACAGAGGAAGAGCAAAGTTTCCAGGCGGGAACACTGCAGGAAACAAGGGCAGAAAGAGAGGGAAGATTATCTTGTGACCACTTTCCCTGCCTCTTACAACTGCATAACACTCCAGAGACAATCCCAGCAATGGCTTAAATGAGAGTTATGCTAGAAAAAAAAGTATCAAGCCAATACTTAGCCAATACTTTTTACTGCCTAATTTAATTTTATTTATTTATTTATTTATTTATTTAAAAAATTGATACCCTGCCCCTTCCTGCCTTGGCAGCAAACATAAAAATATATGATACAAAATTAAAAATATAAATATATGAAAAGATAAACAATCTTAATACAGACCAACAAAAATCTCCCCCAATCCAACCCCAGTCCTCCCACTATCTGTCTCACCACACCGAAAGCCTAGCGGAACAACCAGGCTTTACATTGATGCCTGAAAGAGGGGAGATCCCAGGCCTGACGTACCTCCACCAGAAGGGAGTTCCATAAACGGGGCGCGGCAACCGAGAATGCCCTCTCCAACATGGCCCCCTGCCAAACACAGAGGACTGCCAAAAGGGCACTCCTGGCCGACCGCAGAGGTCGCTCCAAGATCCAGGGTGTGAGGCGGTCTCACAGATATGTGGTGCCCAGGCCGTATAGGGCTTTATAGGTTAGCACCAATACCGCGAATTGGGTCTGGAAGGCTATAGGCAGTCAGCGCAGAGAACGGAGCACCAGTGGAATGTGCTCATGGCGGCCCGTCCCTGTAAGGAGGCGGGCCACCGCATTCTGCACAAGCGACAGCCTCCGAACCGTCACCATGGGTAACCCCACGTAGAGCGCGTTACAGTAATCAAACCTCAAGGCAATGAAGGCATGGATGATGGTGGCAAGGCCCCAGTCAGAGATATATGGCCTAAGATCGGTCTTTTCTCTTCCTATGTTCCCCTCTCCTTTGTCTCCCCACTCTTGTCCATTCTAGATTGTAAGCCACTCAGGACATGGGCCTGTCTCTCTAATCACAACTGTTCAGCACCAGGTATATTGCTAGTGCTAAATAAATAAATTGATACAACAGCTTAAGGAATTTTCTGATGTCACTTTCTATATGGAGCTCTCCAGTCACACTACTTTCCTTGACTCTGTAGGGCAAAACAGCATCTCCTTCAGAAACCAAAAATCTTTATCCTACCATGGTTTCCATTGCCTTCACAGTGAAACATAAGGGGTTCCCTTTTCTCAAGTCTGTGTCAGCCATGGAACAAAAAAAGGTGACCTAGGAATCAATTCTGCGATTCACAAGTCATCCTACAGGACTTTGATTCTGCATCAGAGCTAGTCAAATGTCTGCCATTAAAAACAGACAAATAAGCAAACATAAACTAGTGGAATTCCGTTGCCACTGGGACCAGCAGTTTCCTGTGTTTTTGCAGCCAAAAGTTGTGAATTGTATTTCCAGGATAATGTATACTCACATAACTGATAAATGTTCCCTGTTTGTAGTCACAAATCATTGGTTACCCTCGGCAAGTCTTCCCCCCCACCCCCCCGCCCCCATTCTACTCCTATTACATCTCAAGTGGAAACACTATATAATCCAAGCACATATTGTAAAGGGCTCAGCAGATCTGGTTAAAACATGTAGTGGTATGAAACTGACAGTAGACTCCAACATTTTTTCCAAGGAGAGCAATTCTAAGCAGCTTATAAAGGGGGAAAATGAAAATAGACTAAGTTTAGGACTATAATTTGGGTCCCAAAGCATAAACTGTGTAATCCACACAAGTGGCCACACTTTCAGAAAGTACTCAGCACTTCTTCAATAATTGGGCCAGATTTTCAAAGGTGTGCACTCAACATCCATTACACAGTGCCAGCAGCATAGCAGACCTGGGGAGGGTCTGGGCTCAGCACACAATTATGCCCTCCCCCCCACAAGGGTGACTCAGAAGAAAAATAAAACAAATCAAAGTACAGAATAATTAGATGTCCCCAACCTGATGTTAACATGCTGAGTGGGAGTTGCTAGTACCAGTTCCTACTTTGTTTCTGGCTTTGCTGAACCCACTGCTCCAAATCCTCATGGCTTAGACTCCATCCATTGCCTCCTCCCTCAGTCAGGCTCCTCCGAAGACAAATCCCAGTAAAAGAGGAGAGGGGAATGGTAGCTTTCCAGCCAGGGAGTAGGAAGGCTAGGGACAGAAACAGATGGGGGAGGGTGTCTCAGTCACCTCAATGTGCCCTTGGCTTATCAGTGCAGCATGAATGCAGAAGAGGGGCTGGGGGTGGGCACAGGAGGGCTTGCTTGGATCGTTGCTAATGTGAGAAGCTGGGGGTGCATGAGAGTTGGCTGGTGGGAACTGGGAGCGTAGGCAGTTGGGAGGGACTGGGGGAGTTGGAATGGGGTGCAGGTGGGTGGGGCTAAAGAGTTGGAATGGGGATGCAAGTGGGTGGGAAGGGCTGGGGGAGTTGGAGTGGGGGGCTCAGAAATGGAGTGAGGGGTTGCAGGTGGGATGCAGGAGGGTTGTGTGGGAGGAGATAGGGTGTGGGGGGTTGCAGGATGAGGGGGGCTGGGGTGAAGGGGGATTGGTGAGGAGAGACGGGGTGCAGGTGGGGTTAGCCTCCAGGGAGAAGTTGGATGAAGGAGGGTTAGGTGGAGGGAGGTGGGAGTGCAGATGGGGCTAGGTGGGAGGACCTGGGGGAGATGAGGTGGGAGCTTGTATATGAGTGGGCCTGGGGTGGAGGGTTGACTGGGGGCAGAAGAGATGGGGTTCAGGTAGTGGGGGCTGGGGAGATGGGGGGTGCAGTGAGGGAGGATGGGGTGCAGAAGAGTGGGTTGAGCGGGGGGCAATGGGGGATGAGCTGGTGGGGGATGAGGGGAGCAGCTGTGACCCAGGCTGCATGGACAGAGGCAGGGTATGTGCGCCCCTGCCAGCCAAGTGCAGCCTCTGCAATTGTAGCAGCTGTTCAGGGAGCAGCGACTCCTCTAGTCCACTGGCAGCATGAGCCCTGGTTGCACAACCAGAGAGCTCCCCAGGCAGCGGAGCTAGGCAGAGGCAAGGGTGGTGCTTTCCCTGCTCCTCCCCCCTGCCTTGGCTTCGATTCGTTGCTCAGAGTCAGAGGCTCCAACTCTGAGTGACAAGTGCAAGTCACCACCAAGCTGAGGCAGGAGAGAGGAGCCAGTTGGGGTGGGCTTGATAATTTCTGGCTCCGGGCCCCCGCAGAAACTGCAACTCCCTGCACCTTGATCGCTACGCACAGTGCTGAACGTTTCTGAAAATCCTCAACCCATATGTTTGCCAGCTCTGTGTGTTTACCTACTGTTTCTTAGTCTGTCTCCTATACCAATATATACATTTTACAGCGGTTTAAAAATATCTGGCACATCTCTCTCTCTCTTTACCCCCCTCATCTTGTTCTATCCACTCCCACCCATTCCATGCCCCCTCATATAGACCTGCTCTACATTTGCTCAGTTTATATATTTCTACTGTCTACGCTACGTGCCTGAGGAAGGGCCCTACGTGGCCCAAAAGTTTGCTTATTTCTACCAACAGCAGTTGGTCCAATAAGAGAGATCATTCAAACCATTTTGTCGCTGTATCACTTGGGACTAACACAGCAACCACACTATCTCTGGACTGAAAATCTTTTTAACAGGGTCACTGGGCCCTGAGGTAATTACTTGCAGAATATTAAACCCACCCCAAGAAAAAACAACCCAGACCCACACAGGATCTTATCTCCCTTAG
Organism: Sphenodon punctatus; assembly: GCA_003113815.1. Lineage (NCBI taxonomy): Eukaryota > Metazoa > Chordata > Lepidosauria > Sphenodontia > Sphenodontidae > Sphenodon > Sphenodon punctatus. The sequence continues at coordinate 1,332,346 of QEPC01014119.1, read as the reverse complement.
TGTTTTGTTTTTCTACTTACAGTGTTCATTAGGGATGGGACTCTGGGCAAAATTTCAGTTTCGGTCGATTTCGGTTCTCATGTATTTCAGTTCTTTTTCGGTTTCGGTACTATCGGATCTTTTGCATTGATGTTTGTACTGGATTTTTAACATTGCATTTTTTCAATGGGGGAAAAGCGCAATGTTAAAAATCCGGTACAAAAAATCAATGCAAAAGATCTGATAGTACCGAAACTGAAAAAGAACCAAAATTTTGGATTAATCCGAAGTGGCCATTTCCGGGTACTTCTGTTTTTATTCAAAACTGAAATTCCCATCCCTAGTGTTCACCATCACCAATAGCTTCACATACCTTGCATTTAGTGTCTTAGGGTGCCTCTCCCCTGCCCCCTCTGGCCAGACACAGTCCCTCCCTCCTGAAGCCAGATATCCCACCTTTACGGTATGGATCCTTCAGTCCAGGCATAACTCCTCCTGCAGCCAGGCATCAGTGTCCTTAAGGCGAGAGTCTTTCACCTGGGACCTTGCTGGCCAGGAAGAATTCCTCCCACAACTAGATAGAGGCAGAGCCCTGCCTGGCTCCTGCCTCTCCTACAGCCATCTCTCCACTGAGCTCTCTTGCTCCCTTAAGACTTACACTGGCCTAGCCACTAGGGTGGCCATTGGTCCTGTTTTATACCGGACAGTCCTGTTTTTTGAAGGGTTTGTACCTTGTCCGTTCCCCCAACACATTTTTATCCAGTATTTTCCTAGCCTCGCCTTGCTTCTGAACCGCGTTGCCCTCACCTGCTTCAGCCTGAGGAGTGCACTCAGCACTAATGTGGTTTTGTCTGCCTGGAGGAGCGTGGGAGTTTGACGGGACAGTAGCAGAGCTGCAATCTCGGTGTCCATCAGATACATTGGTTTGCGGGAAGAATGAGTGGGGAGAAGGGAAGCTGTGCACTCTGCCTGGATTCAGAAAGAGAGTGGTGAAAAGCAAACCGTGCTCCTCCGTTTTGGGCACAGCACTAGGTACAGGGAACCTGTTGCTGCACTTAAACATGTCCTGGCTTGGGGGCCCTCCGAGAAAGCTCTTCCCCAGGGAGAACACGCTGGAAATCCCATGGCTGCTGTTCATAACTGGATCTCCCATCTCCTTGCAGTACCGAGGGGTCAGGGAGAAGTTTCTATTGGAAAGAGACTGACTAGTGCCTGGGGAAGGGAAGTACAGTTCCCTCATTTATTTGTATCCTTTGCAGAGACTCCCTAACACCAGAGTCCTCTGCTCCACCCTACCCCCTCAGCTAGAACCCCATGGTCAATCACTGCACTTTCTGGGTCAGGGAAGCAGCAGACAAATTGTATTTATTTCTAGGAGCTTCTGAAGCAGGTTTAGGGCTAGTGTGTTGGAGCCTGGGAGTGGGCTCCCACGCAGTTACTTCCCGGGAGGGCTGTTTCTCTCAAGTAAGTATCCAGTGTTTGACTTATCCAGCATAGAGTGTGTCCATTAGTGTTTGAGGACCGGGATAGATTGGGCATTCTGCTGGTGTACCAACCACATGGCTGCACAGCAGACTCCTGCCTGCTCTAGCCGAGCTGGTCTCAGATATCACGTTGAGGTCACTCAGACTTATTGTCTTGGGTGATTTCAACATACATACCGAGGCCAGCCTTTCAGGGACAGAGCAGGAGTTCATGGCTGTCATATCAACCATAGGCCTATCCCAGTTAATATCTGGCCCAACACATGAGGCTGGACACACACTGGATCTTTTGTTCTGCGCCAGCTTGGAAACAGGGAATCCAACTATTGGGGATTAGGCCTGAAACAGCATTCCCCCATGGCAATTTTTTCCCACCGGAAACTGCCATTCTCCCCTGAGCAGCTCGGATCGTAAGCTGTGCTTCATCCCGCTACTTTCCCTCTTGATTTCCGTTGTTTTCGCAGCCACATTTCCACGTGTTTTTTTTTCCTGCCACTTCAGCACGGGAAGCCGGCAACTTGCAGGCAGAGTTTCTGCTCCTTGCAGAAGCAATATTTCCAGGGGAAATATTCTCCATGATTTGTTTTCGAATGGTTAGGGCTTTTAGGGCAGGCAGGGTTAAGCGGGGGGAGGGGGGCGGTCCTTCCCACGCCATATAAAAGTGCTTTTCACAGCTCCCCCTGACTTCAGATGCAGGTAAAAACAATTCACAAAGTTTGGCTCAAATTGGGGCCCGAGAAGCAGTGGAGATACTGCTAACTGTTTTAAAGTTAGTAGGACACAGCTCTCTGCCCCTAAAATTCTGATAACTAAGGATAAGCTGTATTGCCACCCTCAAGCATTCAGAATCTTAAGCAAGGCCACACTAAAAATCACAAGTTCAAAAAAAGAGTAAGGGTTAATTTTTTGTAGTTGCCATCTTTTTTGCACACTTAAATGGGATAAAACATATTTTGTTAATACTAATGCAGAGATTCTCATATAATGACCAGAAGCTGGAGCTTTAAGAAAAACTAAATAGCTAGAGACCTGTATTTAAAAAAGGAAAAGGAAAAAAAAATTGCAAGAGGCAGCAACATTGGATGAAGAGATGCAGCTCTTTCGATCGATTGCACTATTCCATTCCCACCCCCCTTCAGTGTCTCTTATCCTGCAAGATACCACCACCGATCGTCAAATTAAAGGGGGTGTCTCTTGCACAAAGCAACTTGCAGGATCAGGGTCAACCTGTACCATCAGGGGAACAAACGCCAGTACGAGAGAAGCAAACATTTTAAAGCTTGGCAAAATGATTAAAATCTTCAAGAACTTGCAAAAAGCTGACATGGGAACTGTAGTTGCTTTAATTCACTTTCCCTGCTCCAAGGCCCTACCCCACCCCCAGAAGGAGAGATTGGAGCAATAAAATCAACAAAAACCAGTCACCTTATTTGCTTGAGTTGCTTTTCACCGCACCACTCACTCTGGCACCAGCAGCCACCTCTCTCCTGACTCCAGTCTGCCTCCTGCTACTGCTGCTGTCACACACGCCACCACAACTTCCACACTGTGCAGGACTGCAGGACTCAGTTCAACCTCAGAAGGTTGCTACTTTGTAAACACAGTTCTTTGAGATGGCTCCAAACAGTCTCACATTTGTGAGAAATGAATGGCCAATGTGAGAATGTTCGAAGCCATCTCAAAGAACCTTGTTTACAAGGTAGCAACCTTCTTGCTGCTGTAACAGACTGAACTTTTCCCATGCGCTAGGGGAGGGGGCAGGGCTTCAGGCCACATGTACCAACATACATGTGGTCCAAACACCAACATAGCATGAAGGTCATGCAGACACTACCTTGGACAAGGGAACCCAACAAAAATCTGAACCCCTTCTCCAGTGAAGTAGAAGTAGGAGCAGCAGTTTAAAGACCTTCACATCTCTTCAGACCATGAGCATCCAAGCTGGCATCTCAGCACACACCCTTCTGGGACAAAGAGTCATCACCTGTTGCTGTTGCTGCTACTGGGATTGTTGGGGGGCAGTTGGAGCACCCTGGGGCCGAGACCCACACCCTATAGGACTCCATGCTGACCTCAGGTACCATCTCTCCTCCCCCAGGTGGAGGAGGGGGTGGGGTCAGCACAAGGGAGGCGGGGCCATGCTGGGGAGCTGAAAAGCGGCTGCTGCCCAGCAGTTGGGCTACAGCACCCGCCCCTCTGGGACAAAGAGTCATCACCTGCTGCTGTTGCCGCTGCTGGGATTGTTGGGGGGGGTGGGTGGCTGGAGTGCCCTGGGGCTGAGACCCCCACCTTATAGGACTCCATGCTTACCCCAGGTACCATCTCCCCTCCTCCAGGTGGGAAGGGGACCAGGGCGGAGGGGTGGGAGATTATGCTCGATAAGTGTGTGGACGCTATGGGGGATGTCTTAATGAAGTTGGGACGTGGGGTTGGGATGGGGTAGGGGGGAGAGGGGGGGCCCAGGGAATGGTGGGAGGATGGTAGGGTAGTGGGAGGGGGGAGCTGAACCCTCTTGGTGAGAGTGCCGGCTCCTGGGATGGTCACCCTGTGAGAGAGGGCGGCCAGGGAAGGGGGGTGTATTTGTTAGGGAAGGGGGTGGGTGGGATTGGGATGGGGGGGTAGGGCTACCCCCCTCAGTGTAAGGGAGGTGGTGAGTCCATGGGGAGAGATTGATTACCCTCCTGGGGTAGAGGAGGGTGGGGGGTATGGGATGTGGGGGAGATGGGGAGGGCGGGTTTGGCCTCCTGGTGAGATGGGGAGGTACATCCTGAATAATAGGGAGGGGGGACTCCCTGGGAGAGAGGGAGACCTAGGGAGAAGGAATAGGGATGGGGGGAGGGGAGAAGGATATTTTGGAGGGAGGGTGGGGCCCCCCCTTGGTCTGTCAGGGCAGCCATGGAGGGTGCGTGCCCATCAGAGTTCTCTGAGGAGGGGAGAGGATGCAGGGCTATTGGGGTCGTTGTGGGTCAGGGGAGATATGGTCCAAAGGAGAAGATTATTCCATCAGTTAGGAGGAAGCAGTGCCTTGCGCCCATTCCCTCCTTGGGTTGCGGGCCAGAGTCCAGGCGTCCTGTAGACTGGGTTTGGTGCTGTTGAACGCGAGGTCGGTTGTCAATAAGTCATCTATTATCTGGGTGTTGATCCTGGAATGAGACGCCAACCTTGTGTGTATATCACAGAGACCTGGCTGGACAGCGAGGCTGGCTGACCTTGTTCCGGCTGGGTTCTCTGTGTAGCATCAGCCTAGGCTGGAGGGACAGGGTGGTGGTGGTGTAGCTATTGTTATCAAGAGTGCATTGTCCTTTAGGAGGTATCCGGTGCAGGTTCCACCATGTACGGAGTGCCTCCATCTTGTGTTGGATTTGGCCAGGGACAGATTAGGGGTGCTGCTGCTGTACCGGGCACCTAACTGCCCGGCAGCATCCCTACATGCTCTTGCTGATTTAATGTCAAACATGATCCTCCGGACCCCTTGTTTGGTTGTCTTGGGGGATTTTAATATCCATGCTGATGCCAATCTTGGAGGGGCAAAGTATGTGTTCATGGCCTCCATGACAACCATGAGCATGTCCGAAGTCATCTGTGGCCCCACACGAGGAGGGACATACGCTGGATTTGGTTTTCTGCACCGGCCTTGAGGCAGGGGGTCAGTTAGCAAGAGTCAGGGGGGTGGATGCTTTGTCCTGGTCTGACAATTACCTGCTTAGGGCATGCATTCTGGCACGTTAGCCCCCGTCAAGGTGCAGGACCTATTAGATTGGTCCACCCCTGGAGACTTACGGAACCAGGTCGGTTCCGAATGCTCTGGGGAATTTTTCCCTGGACCCTGACACCCACTCGGTCGATGATCTTGTGGCCTTCTGGAACATCTTGTTGGCCAAGACCATCAACAGGGTGGCTCCTAGGCGTCTGCTGCCTGCTCAAATATCCCGCAGATCCCCTTAGTTTACTGAGGTCCTGCCAGATTTGAAGCGAGAGGGTAGGCGGTTAGAGCAACGGTGGCACCGGACTCGAGATGAATACGATCCATTGCAGCATAAGAGCAGTTTAAAGGCCTATGCTGTGGTGGTGTAGGCAGCAAAGAAGCAGTTCTTTGCTGTCCTCATCGCGTGTGCAAAGTCACGTCCGGCGGAGCTTTTCTGGGTGGTGAGGGGTTTGGTCAGTCCTGCCTGTCTCCACCTGGACCTAGAGCAATCCAGTGTCCGCTGTGACCAGTTTATTCAATACTTTGTGGACAAGATCACTCATATCCGTCACGACTTTGGCACCGCAGTTATTGCAGAGGATCATCTTGGGGCCATGGATGCTCCGTCCTGTTCTGTTTTGTGGAATCGGTTTCAGTTGGTATCACCTGCCGACAGTGAGTCCATGTTGGGTTCTGCTCATGCCACTATTTGTGAACTTGATCCATGCCCATCCTGGCTGGTGAAAGCCAGCCAGGAGACGTTGCAACCGTTGCTGGCTGGGGTGGTTAATGCCTCCCTTTGGGAGGGCAGGGTTCCAGATTGCCTTAAACAGGCGGTGGTTCAGCCCCTGCTCAAGAAACCATCTCTTGACGCTGATGCTCCTGCCAGCTATCGTCCGGTCCCTAACCTTCCCTTTCTAGGGAAGGTTATTGAATGGGCGGTGGCACAACAGTTCCAGGAGCATTTGGACCGCACCGGTTTCCTTGACCCCTTTCAGTCTGGTTTTCGGCCTGGGTATGGTACAGAGATGGCACTGGTGGCCTTGGTTGATGATCTTCGTCTGGCATTGGACCAAGACCTTATTGGTCCTGCTAGACCTTTTGGCTGCATTTGACAGTGTCGATCATGAGGTGTTGGTGACTCGCCTGAGGGACTATGCTGGGATTGGTGGGACGGTCTTGGACTGGTTTCGCTCTTTCCTGGCCGGCGAACTCACCGGGTGGTCCTGGGTAAGTGTATTTGTTTTGTTTTGGGCAGGCTGTTTTATTTTTCAGGGCTAGGGTGGTAGGGTGGGGGTATTGACACGGGTGGGGTAATGTGGGGGGTGGACCTAGGGACTCCCCCTGGTGAGAGCAGGGGGAGGACCGGGAGGGTTGGGGGGGAGGGGGTGGCTCGGTCTCCCCGTGAGAGGGGGAGACCGAGGGAGAATGGGGAGGGTATGGTTGGGGGGGGAGGGTTATGGGGGGGAGGGGGGGAGGGAGGGCCGGGGGGCAAGCAGCCGGGTCTGAAGGGCCGGGATTGGGTGGACGGAGGGGAGGGCATGGCCATTGGGGTCGTGATGGGGCGCGGACGGTATGGTCCATGGGGTGGGAAGGCACGGGCCCCTAGGGGTCCACGGTGCCTGAGGGAGGTGGAGGTCATCACCCCCCCACTAAGGGGGAGGGAGGTGCCGGGTCCAGGGTCCGCGCGTGGGGGGCTGGTGCTGATGAATGCGAGGTCCGTGGTCAACAAGGCCCCGATTATCCACGATTTGATCGTGGATGGGGCCGTGGACCTCGCATGCATCACGGAGACCTGGCTGGATGATCTGGCCGGTCCAACTTTGGCGGATCTGGTTCCAGCTGGGTATGCCGTGCAGCATCAGCCCCGCATGAGCGGCCGGGGAGGAGGCGTAGCTATTGTTTTTAGGGAAGACTGGCCTGTTAGGAGGTATCCAGTGCCGGAGATTGTGGGTGTAGAGGCTCTGCACGTGGTGATCGATTTGGCTGGGGGCAAGCTAGGGGTGCTGCTGGTGTACCGGGCCCCTTCATGCCCGGCGGCATCCCTTACCGCTCTAGCGGAGCTGGCCTCGGAGGTGGTGTTGGGCTCCCCCAGGACTTTGGTTCTGGGGGACTTCAACGTCCACGCCGATGCCGGCCTTGTTGGGGCGGAGCGGGAGTTCATGGCCGCCATGGCAACTATGAACTTGTCCCAGGAGGTGATCTGCCCGACCCACGTGGGGGGACATATCCTCGACCTGATCTTCGGCTCTGGCCTTGAGGCGGGGGGTCCGGTTGTGGGGGAGGTGACAGCGGTGCCCTTGTCGTGGACGGACCATTACCTCCTTCAGGCCGGTCTTTTAGCGCGCCCCCTCCAGAAGGGGAAGGGACCAGTTAGGATGGTCCGCCCTCGGAGGCTGATGGAACCCCAGCGGTTCCAGGAGGTCCTGAGGGAGCTTACCCTGGATGTGGACGGTCACTCTGTGGATGAGCTGGTCCGGCATTGGAACATCTTGCTGGAGGAGGCCATTGACAGGGTGGCTCCGAGGCGCCTTCTGCCTCGGTCTCGTCACCGCAGGACCCCTTGGTTTACTGAGGGGCTGCGGTGTATGAAGCGTGTGGGCAGGAGGCTAGAGCGACGCTGGCGTCGGACTCGGTCTGTCTCCGATCGTCTTCTCCATAGGGCCCATTTGCGGTCCTATGTGGAGGCTGTGAGGACGGCGAGGAAGGAATTCCTCGCCGTCCTCATAGCGTCTGCGAAGTCGCGTCCAGCGGAGCTGTTTCGGGTGGTGCGGGGGCTGGTTAGTCCGGCCTCCCTCCGCCTGGATGGGGACTTGTCCCGGGCCCGCTGTGAGGAGTTTGTCATCTACTTCGCAGACAAGATCGCTCGGATTCAGGCCGATTTCGACGCTGGGTTGATAGCAGTAGGGGAAGAGCGCGGGGGGGCGGAGGGTCCGTCTGGTCCATCTTTATGGGGTGAGTTTCAGGAAGTGACGCCAGCCGATGTGGTGGATGTCCTGGGGTCTGTGAGGGCCACGTGTTGTCAACTAGATCCATGCCCGTCCTGGTTAATAAAAGCTTCCGGGGAGACGTTGGGGACGGTGCTGGCGAGGGTGGTGAATGCGTCCCTTCGGCAGGGGAGGTTGTCGCCTTGCTTAAAAGAGGCTGTGGTGCGCCCCCTGCTGAAAAAACCATCGTTGGACGTGGACGCGCTCGCCAGCTACCGACCTGTCTCTAACCTTCCCTTTTTAGGGAAGGTTATTGAGCGGGCAGTGGCGCTCCAGCTCCAGGGTCATCTAGATAATATCGGGCTCCTTGACCCGTTTCAATCTGGGTTCCGCCCCGGCTATGGCACCGAGACGGCGTTGGTGGCCTTGGTGGACGACCTCCGCCGGGAGATGGATGCGGGATGTTCGACATTTCTCATCCTGCTCGATCTCTCGGCCGCTTTTGACACCGTGGACCATGGGCTGCTGTTGAGACGACTGCGTGACCGGGGGGGTCTGGACGGGACTGTTCTTGAATGGTTCCGTTCATTCCTCTCGGGGAGGAGCCAGCGGGTGGTGTTGGGGGAGGAAACATCGAGCCCCCGCGCCTTACCGTGTGGCGTTCCGCAGGGATCGATCTTGTCTCCATTATTATTTAACATCTATATGCAGCCCTTGGGGGAGGTCGTGAGAGGGTTCGGGGTGCGATGTCACCAGTATGCTGATGATACTCAGCTGTACCTCTCGTTTTCTACCGACCCAGACCCTGCTGTCTCGGTGCTATCCCAATGTTTGGAGGCCGTGGCGGATTGGATGCGGCGGAGCAGACTGAAGCTCAACCCAGATAAGACGGAGGTGATGGTGGTGGGGAGGGCGAAGGGGGTGGTGGCCCCCCTGATTGGGGGGGTTTGCCCCCCTGTAGCTCAGCAGGTCCGGAGTCTGGGGGTCATATTGGACGCAGACCTGCGGCTGGAGCGGCAGGTGGAGGCAGTCGCTAAGGCTGCCTTCCGCCAGCTTTATCTGGTACGTAGGCTGCGTCCGTATGTCTCTGGCCCGGACCTGGCCTCCCTCATCCATGCCTTCGTCACCTCGCGGCTCGACTACTGTAACGCGCTCTACGTGGGGCTTCCCTTGTTCTTGGCCCGGAGGCTGCAGCTGGTGCAGAATGCGGCGGCCCGTCTTCTTACGGGGACGGGTCGCCGGGAGCACATTACACCGGTGCTCCGAGCGCTGCACTGGCTGCCGATAGTGTGCCGGGCCAAGTTCAAGGTCCTAGTAATGATCTATAAAGCCCTATACGGCCTTGGCCCCTCTTACCTTAGGGACCGCCTCGCCCTTCGCGCCCCGGAACGACTCCTGCGGTCTGCCGGGGGTGCCCTCCTGGAGATCCCCCGTGTTAAGCGGGGGGCCACGATGGAGCGGGCATTCTCGGTGGTAGGGCCGCGGCTGTGGAACTCCCTTCCGGAGGAAGCTCGCCTGGCCCCAAGCCTTTTGACATTTCGGCGAAACTGTAAGACCTGGCTGTTTGCCCAGGCCTTTGGGAGGGAGGGAGGGGGGGGGTGATTTTTAATCCCCCACCTTTATATTTACCCATGATTATACGTTGCCCTGTTTTATATGTTTTATATTTGTATTTTATAGATTTTTAATTGTTTTTATTGTTGTAAACCGCCCCGAGCTGCATTGCAGGATGGGGCGGTATAAAAATCTATTAAATAAATAAATAAAATAAATAAATTTCTTCCCCCCGGGATCTCACCGATAGAATCCCGCAGGGTGCCATTCTGTCCCCCCTCCTGTTTAACATCTATATGCAGCCGTTAGGGAAGATCGTGAGAGGGGTGCTAAGTATGCAGTATCATCAGTATGCGGATGATACTCAGCTCTACCTCTCCTTTTCCATCCATCCAGGTCATGCGGTTTCCTTATTTTCCCAGTGCCTGTCAGCTGTGGGGGCTTGGATATGGTTGAGCATTCTGCAATTGAATCCCGACAAGACGGAGATGATGTTGGTGGGCGAGGGCTTGGGGGGCCTGGGGGTGGTGGAATCTCCTTTTGTTGGGTGGGGGGTTTGCCCTCCCTTGGTCTCTCAGGTACGGAGTCTGGGTGTGCTCAATTCACGGCTCAGCCTGGAGTCTCAGGTTGTGGCAGTGGCAGGGAGCACATTTCTGCAGTTACATTTTGTCTGGCGGCTTTGAGCATATCTCAGACTCCGACCTTGCCACTATCATTGATGCCTTCATCACCTTGAGGCTGGATTACTGCAACATCCTATACATGGGGCTGCCTGAGAAGCTGTCCGGAGGCTGCAGCTGGTGCAGAATGCTGTAGCCCGCCTCCTTATGGGGGTGGGTCATCAAGAGCATATGGCACCTGTGCTCCGAGCTCTGTACTGGCTACTTATAGTGTACCGGGCCAGGTTCAAGATGCTGTTGTTAACCTTTAAAGCCCTTCACGGCCTGGGCCCTTATCTGCAGGATCGCTTCACTCCCCATGTGCCCTTGTGACCCCTGAGATCATCTGTGGGGGCCTTTTTGTAGGTTCCCCGGACGAGGTGGGTGGTGTTCAGTCATTTTCAGTGGCCACCCCGATGGTCTGGAAATCTCTCCGGAGGAGACTCGGCTGGCCCCCACCCTCCTGTCATTTAGATGTTTATGTAAGACCTGGCTGTTCTGCCAGGCCTTTGGCGAGGGATAGGGGTGGGAAGGGTTTGGGAGGGGGTGCGGGTTTTATGATTTGTTTTAAAATGTGTTGATTTGTTTTTAAATGTTGTATTGTTAAATTTTTGTGTGTTGTTTGCCACCCCGAGCTGCCTTTGGGCAGCAGGGGCGGGATACAAGTTTTAAATAAATAAATAAAAAATAAATGTGCCCTTCCGGTGAGGAGGGGTGGAGCTTACATGGCAACCAGGTTGGGCTCGGCCAGGCTGATTAAAAAAAATAAAAATAAAAACTAGTAGGGCTTCATGGAGACACGTCACGGCTAACCCTGCCTGGTAACGGTGGCAACAGTGCTAGCAGAGCAGCAACTTTACTTAACTGCTCCACCAGGTAGTACCACACGGCTTGACTTTTCCACTGGTTTTCCGCCGATTAAGTATTCCAGCGGAAATTAGGTGACACAGAAGACCAGAAGCGGAAAATTGCGGGAGCCGTTACCGTTGGCCAGGCAATGCGGAAAGACCGAATAACTGATGGAAGGTTGAGAGCACTACCACCATATTGGTATGGAATGATGGAACAGGAGCAGCAGCTTTCGCTACAAGCCTATGGGAGGTGTTGCTATGACACCATTGTCATGGTAAGATGATTATCTTCTGAGGGCTCAGATCCCTGCCCTCCTTTGTCCCCGCTGGGGTGGTGGACCAGTTAGGATGGTTCGTCCAGGAGACTAATGGATCCAAGGGGATTCCAGAGTTCTCTGGGGGGATTTACCCGCTGACCTTGGCAGCCTCTCTGCGGATGGCCTGGTTGACTTGTGGCATGTTGACCCAGGCTATTGACACAGTGGCTCCCAGGTGTTTGCTTCCTCAGCTGTGGCATCACAGGTCTCCCTGGTATACAGAGGACCTGAGTTTGCTAAAGCTTGAAGGTAGACAGAGCATAGGTGGCGCTCAACCTGTGCCCAAACTGGCCGACTTTGGCACAGACTGTTTTTGAAGGACTATACTGTGGTAGTGGAGGCAAAGGATTTCTTTGCTGCTGCCATAGCTTCTGCAAAGTGCCATCTGGCAGAGCTCTTCTGTGTGGTGAATAGCTTATTAAATCCTGACTGTTTCCACTTAGAGTTGCTACTTTGAGTGCAGAGCCAGAGTTTGGGGTTGGGAAGGACCGGTCTTATCCGGTTTGCTTGAATCGGCTTCAGTTTATCTCGTCCACCGATGCAGAGGCTGTGCTTGGAGTGGTGTACTGTGTGCAACCAGTTGTGAATTAGATCCATGCCCGTCCTTCTTGGTGAAAGCTAGATGAGACACACTGGGGCTGTTGCTGGCTGGATTTGTCAAAGCCTCCTTTTTGGTATGGTAGGGTGCCTGATAGACTCAAAACCGCGGTCATCTGTCCCCTGCTGAAGAAACCATCTCTTGATGTTGACTCCCCTGCCACCTACTGTCCTGTCTCTAACCTTCCCTTTTTAGGGAGGGTTACTGAACGGGTGGTTTCCTCGCAACCCCAAATGCATCTCAATGTTATCAGATTCCTGGATCCATGTCAGTCAGGTTTTTGTCCTGGGTATGGCAGACTGTGCTTGTGGCCTTGGTTTATGATTTCCATTTGGAAATCGAAAGGGGAATTGTACACTGTAGGTTTTTTTAGAACTTTGGGTAGCCTTTGATACAGATGATCATGGGGCGGTGCTGACATGACTGGGGGACATGACAGGGGTGCACAGGACCGCTAGAGTGGTTCCACTAATTCCTGGATGGGAGAACCCAGAGTGTGGTGATGGGCAGTTCATCATCCCCTTGGGAGCTCCCTTGTGGGGTCCTGCATGGTTTCATTTTGTCTGCACTCCTGTTCAATCTGTATCTGAGGCCCCTGGATGAAATTGTTAGGAGGTTTGGAGTGAAATGCCATCAGTACGCTGACAACACCCAACTCTCTCTCTCTCTTTTTCATCTGATCCATGCCCTTAAATCTTGGTGTTTACCAGGTGCCTTGCTGCCGTTGGGGACTGAATGCAGGTGAGCCATCTGAGGCTGAATCCAGACAAAACTGAGGTGATGCTGGTTGGCCAGCTGTGTGACCTGGGAGATAGAGAGACCCTCTAATTGATGGGGTCCAGCCTCCTTTGGTCACTCAAGTTCACAGCCTTGAAGTGCTCCTGAAACTGTTGCTGCATCTGGATGACCAGGTTGCAACAGTGGCCAGGAGTGCTTTTCACCAACTTCACCTGGTGAGAAGGCTGCAACCTTTTCTATCAGACTTGAACTTGGCCACTGTCATCTATGCCTTTGTCACCTCGAGGCTAGACTACTGCTATGCACTTTATGTTAGGATGCCCTTGACGACTGTTCAAAAGCTGCAGTTGGTGCAGAATACGGTGGCCCACCTTCTGTTGTGCTACATTACACTGGTGCTCCGGAGTCTGCACTGGCTGCCAATAGCTTTCCAGTCACAATTCAAGGTGCTGGGCTTGATCTATAAAGCCCTGAACGGCTTGGGTTCCAGGTATCTGAAAGACTGCCTCTTCCTTTATGTTCCATCGCAGCCTCAGGGGTCGGCTGAGGGTGCTCTCTTGTGAATAACAACTGCCTATGAAATGTATACAACAAGGTCATGCTGAGACATATTCTCAGTGGCTGCTCTACCCGTATGGAACTCTGCCCCCTTGAAGATCCACCTGAGCCTGCGTGTCTTTTGGAAGAAATGCAAGACCATTTTGTTTTCACAGGCATTTGGCCAAACATTTCTTTATAAGCTACTTCTTGTTTTGTCAGCTGTTTGATGGGCTGGGATAGGGTTAGGTGGGATGGGGTAGACAGGTTAGGGAGAGGGTTGGTGGGTGAGGTTCAAGGTTTCTTTTAATCGCTTTTATATGTTTTTTATATATTTTATAGAGTTATGTTTATGTATTTTATATATTCCTGTCAGCTGCCCTGGGCCTTGGAGGGAAGGGCAAGATAAAAATTGAACAAACAATAAGTCCCAGAGTGCCCTGGAGAGATGGGCACTCCCCGCAAAGCAGACACAGGCAGGGACTGTCCTCCTTTTTGCTACAAGAGTTCCTTCAGTGCGGCAGGGATGAGGGGAGAGAGTGTGCTAGCAGGTGCATGAGACAAACCGTGTTAGATTCTCTGTATGTGAGAAAGATAATGGGAGTGTGTTAGAATCTGTACATGACTGTGTCAGAGTGTGTGTGAGGCAGAGTGGGTGCTAGAAACTCTGTGTGTGTGTGTGTGCGTGTGTGTGTGCGTGCGTGTGCGCATGCAGGTGAGCAAGACACACTTTAGTGAGTGTGGAATGTTAGAATCTGTGTGAGTGAGAGAGTCTGAGTGCAAAAGCCTCCCTCTCTCTGATCAAACTACTTCCAGTTTGCTTGTTTAAAAAGTCTCTCCCCCCCCCCAATACCTAAGCAATGGGCTATTTACAATGGGGTGCAGAATCTCTAGTCCAGGGGCCAAGTGTGGCCCCTGCGTTTATTTGTGGCTTATTTGGCCTCTTATCCAAGTACCTGGATCTGACCTCTGAATCCAGTTCCTACCACCAAGCTATTGCGCGTGCACACATTGGGTAAGGGAGCAGAGATGAGGGCATTCACACAAGGAGGGGGACAGATCCATAACAGAGACTCATGATTTGGACCCTCTTCTTCCTGAGTGCACCTCTTAAGATCTCCTGTTCCTAACTTGTATGTGGCCCTTGAAGCTTGTATTAATTTTTAAAGTGGCCCCTGGGAAGATTGCCTACTCCTGATTTAAAATGTGCACGTTTTTTGTCAACTAACTAATGTAAATATATGCATATTTGTTTAAATTGGGGGTTTAAAAGGAATGTCAGAATGCAGAATAATTGGGCCCTCCTTCCCCCTCCGCAAGCCAGACCCTCCTGCTTCCCCCCCCCCCCCACTCAGTGAGTGAATCTGTCAAGCTGCCAGAAAGGGTTCATGGTGAAGTATGCGCTATTGCGCGTGCAAACATTGGGTGCTTTCAAATGTGATGGTGGCACAGTTTAACCTGCTTTAGCACAGATTGCTGGGTGCCACCGTCATGTTGAAACGTGGCCGCCAGATGTTAGCACGGTCTGGCTCCCAACACTGATAGGGGCTAGCCCAGGCTGAGACTTGGAAAAATCCCCAAGTCACAGCGCAGGCTAAGTTCCACCACAGCCAGGAGCCAGCTGCCGGATCTGGAGTAAAGCAGGCTATCACGTCTGATACCCCGCTCTACTTACTGTGGTCTGGAGTGGCAGGGGAGCCAGGCACCATGGCAGCTGTCATTGGCCACCCATCAGCCAGGAGGCAGGACACTCCACACAGAACAGGGGTGAGGCTGGCCGGACGCAAGTCTGTGTGTCTCCCCAACCCTGGCCTGGCGGCCATCACTTTTTTTCAATGCTCCCAACCACCGCCTGGAGAAGTCCATGGTGATGGCAGGACCAGTCATGTCTGAACACACCCATTGTCAGTGCCATCTTTTCTGTCTGGAGCATGTTGGGGAACATAGGCCGCTTTCAGACCTTTCCCCCTTCCCCCCCAGCGCATATTCTGGCTGTGGGAGGGAATGCGCAGCCAGGATATACATGGGGATTGGCCGGCCTGAAAGCCTCCTGCGTGACTTTGCTGGCAGACACGTTCAGGGAGGCAGAGCAGGAAATCCAGCTCTGCCTCCCTGCGCATGTCTGCCAGCAAAGCCGCATGGGGGGGGTGGGAGGCTTTCAGACTAGTCGATCCCCGCACAAATCCTGGCTGTGCATTCCCTCCCTCAGCCAGAATATGCACATGCGCCGGGGTGGGGGTGGAGGAATATAGCACATAGCAGCAAACTGCATTATCCATATATGTGCTCTGGGAACATGAGAATCACATGGTGGCAACTTGGAGCGTCAGCCAGGCAGTCAGCCTAGTGAACTTGGAGAGGCAGGAAGTCGGGGTGATGGCTTTGGGGGGCAGCAGCCTGATACGTGCCTAGGGCTGGCTCCACAGCTGTCCCACCTGGGACTTGTAAGTTCCAAACGCAGCTTTCCCCCACCAGCAGAGGTGCTGTGGGGAGGAATTGCCTCTGCAGCAGTCCTAGTCAGGGCCTGTCGAGGATGGCACTCCCCCCACCTATGTTCTGTATTCTGAGGATATGTCAGTGACCACCCTACCAGCCACGCCCAGCCAAACTTGCCCCATTCTGGCACTCGGCCTGTGGAGGCTTGCACAGCTTTGTAAAGGTGAGGCTCTATCCTCCATTCAGAATCATGCCTACTTCTGTACTTAGCACCTACTAGTGCACAATCCTTTAGTAACAGGCGCATTAGCCTTTCAGGCAGGTGCTAACCTCCTAAAGGGCCAGACTATGCCAGCCGGCCTGTCCCTGTTACAATCTTGAGGAGGTGAAAGAGGCTATTGGAGCCAAAAAGGCATCCTTTAAAAAAATGGAGAGTCCTAATGAGGTAAACGGGGAAGAGCATACGCACTGCTAAACCAGATGTAAAAGTTAATAAGTCAGGCCAAAAAGGAATTTGAGGAGCAACTTTCTAAAGATGCTAAAACTAATAAGAAAAACTTTTTTCAAGAGCATCAGAAGCAGGAAGCCTGCTAGAGAGTCAGTTGGGCCGTTAGATGACAGGGGCTGAAAGGGGTGCTTAGGGAGGAAAAGGACATTGCAGAGAAGCTGAATGAGTTCTTTGCTTTGGTCTTCACTGCAGAGGATGTTGGGGAGATACCCACGCCGGAACCTTACTTTGTAAGTGATGAATTGGAAGAGCTGTCACAAATCAACATGACTCTGGAGGAGGTCCTAGAGCAAATTGACAAACTAAATACTAACAAA